>JAAAQI020123829.1:0-15121 GCA_011800005.2 Stichodactyla mertensii
ATATATACTTATGTCTTATATACATATGTCTTGAAGGCGTATATTAGCATTTTCTCAATGATTAAAGGCCTTACCATAGTGCTAGTGTTACCCTGTCTGTCTGACAGGGAAACCCTTCTGCCCGGGTCAAGGTTTTCCTTTGTAAAGTCGTTAGCTAGGGATAACTCGCCTTCCCCCGGGACAACTTTTATTAGTTCTCAGACCTCCCGTAGCACAAATCAACAAACGGCCATCATGGTGGAACAAGGTTTACCCCGGGCACTAGGGTTACCCTACCTATATTTTTTTCCTTGTAAACTAGCCGAGCTATCTATTGACCCTAGCTGGCGGGTAACCCTAGTACCAGGGTTACTCTCCTTCCTTGTAAAGCGGGCCCAAACCTCATGTAAATAGCACGGGATAGGAACTTTTCTCTGACGGATATTTTAACTTACGAGAAATTAATTTTTAGAAATTAATTGAAAAATAGGTCATATAGAATTGGACAAAAGGAAGTAGAGAGGCATATTCCTGCGTACCGTATATGGCATCATGATGGCATATGCTTTTTATGGTGCAATTCGTTAGTGCGTCAAACTGTTTCAGTTCGTATCTTTTAATGTCGTTTTGTTTTGTACCATTTTCTCTGCTGTTGATGTTTTTTTATAGTTTAATCCTGAATGAATGAATGAATGAATGAATGAATGAATGAATGAATGAATGAATGAATGAATGAATGAATGAATGAATGAATGAACAATAGAAAAGCTCTTTATGAATGAGAAGAATAAAAATGAGTACAATTTCATTAACGCAATCGCATCATATCCTTCACCCTTACGGATAAAATCCTCTAGCAAAGTAAACGACTCCTAGTTAATGTCCCTATACTTCGTTTTTCCAAGTTCGTTTATGACAAATATACACCTATTTCAAAAAACGTCGTCGGTCGGCGATCTGAAATCTGAAATCTGAGCCAGACAATTCGCCAGCGCAAGTCATCGCTCAAAGGTGCTGTCGTATTTAGCTATTTACTGATTGCAAACTACTAAAAGATAAAACTTAATTTAACACTAAAACTTGTTTTAGATACAAATTCACAGCTCGTGTCCTCAATTCCTCTCGGTTTCAGATTCAGATTTCAGATCGCCGACCGACAACGTTTTTTGCAATAGGTGTATATAGGCACCTGGGCACAAGCGGTTACTTTAAGCTTTAATGACAACTAAACTGTCTCGCTCTAGGGAGCAAGGACAATGTCCATAGCAATAAAATTTCTTACAAGCACAATTTCTCAACTAATTACAGCGCAAGTTAAACCCTATATAACCCAGAATAAAATATATTGATATAGCAAACATTTTAAACAATTTTATTAATTTTATCTGTTGCTATAATTTTATTCTTCGATTATATTTTCGATTGTTTGTAATAAACTGATTAGATCTTATTGTTGTAGTACTGAATCTTTGAAAAATGATTTGTTTCATGGTACTGGGTAATATAGACCGATCCCGCCAGCACCAGCTCCACCAATGAGAGCGTAAAGTTTTCCCCAAAGGAATATGGAGGGTCGGACAAACAAAACTACAAACTTCTCGATTTCAGGGACATTTAAACATTTATTGGCTATTTGTGTCAATGTTTTCCCGCGTTACACATAATAAAACTAAGCCGTATATGATTTTTAGTAATCGACATTTATTTCATAGCGCAATCTCGATTTCAAGTTTTGGCTTGTCCGACGTAGCAACAGTATCTATGGATCGCGGGATCAGTCTATTCTGGGCAGGAGTTTATGCCTTGCATCCACAGCCATAGCTGTACAATTGCCCTCCACGAGTAGTTTGGAGTGATATACACAAACCCGTCCCATACTTCTTTACACTAGCAGAGCATGAGGTTGTCACGTGACTCTTACACTCGACCACTTTTGTCAAATTCCCACCTATGTATTCCAAATTGTGACTGGCAACGCAATCTTTTTCATGATATTGCTTCTTGGACTCGTTCATCTGTTTTATATTCTCATCCACAGCATTACCAGCGGTCAACAAGTCCTTGACATATGCGCGCGTACGCGCGTTTTCTTCAATTTCTTTAATTTCTTTAATTTTCGGTTTACGAGATGCCGTCTTCTCCAGGAGGGAATCTCTAATCGAAAAACTCGATTTTTTCCGGCTCCTTTTTATATTTCGTGCGTCTAATATCAGCTCTAAGAAATCTGTCTTTTGAGCGTCTGGATTAACAGCCCTTGAAGGGATGTCATCAGCGGTGTCGTCTTGGTGTCGAGGCAAGGAAGTGGTCTCTATTACGAACTATTGAAAACATAATATTAGAGAATATAAGCAATAAAAAAAATAATGAACTATCGCCAAGGCTTACTCATTTTTTTCTATTTCTTTCCATTTTTCGTTTTACCGAAGAATGAAAATATGATAGGAGATATTACATGGGGCGCGGATATTCAAATTTTATCTTTAAGTATTGAAAAAAATTTCATGAATGAGCGCAGCGAAGGAATGAGAGATATTCAACACGAGAAGATGAAATTCGTATATTTTCGGCTTGCAATACTCTTTGTTTGTTTTGGTTTGTTATTCATAGGGGAGGTAGTACGTAAGAGATTTATAACGTCGATTTTAAAGCTGTAAAACCGAATTCTCTAGAACAAATTTTGGATGACAAATTATAAGAATCTGAAACTCATATGGTCTAAATTTCTTTGAAAAAAACCTTAGTTAAAATTAAGAAATGTCGTCGAGTCAGAACCCCTACCCCCGGTCAGGACAGCAATGGAACTCTAATTTTCTTTCCTCGGGATAATGCTAACTTAAGTTGTGCAAGTTAACTTCACGCTGGTTGGTTAGTTCCCTCTGAAAGATTTTCTAAGTAAAATATTCTTAGCAACATGACTCACAATATTTCATTACGAATTCCAATTTGTAAAGCCATTTTGTCTAGAAGCTACAACTCCCTGTGGGAATTGATATTCTCACCATGTGACTCAGCAATCCTGTTCATGCCTGCTATACTACTTACTACACGCCTGATAAATCCTAATGACTCTTATAGTAGCATTACACTTTGACTTATTGTACAGTTCAATCGAAAATTAAGCTCTTATTTTCAAATGTGTGTAATGATGATGAAAAACTAACGATAATTGGACACTAATGGAGAAGCACCTGTTGAACACCAGGACCGCTCGGTCGACTGCTTAACTAAAAATTTTGATCAAAAAATTCTTTAATTATTACAATATCATAAAGTTATTTTCCACTTACCATGCAGAGCAAAAAGAGTAGTGCTGGCAACATTTCCATTTGGACAAACGTTTTGGTTTTCTTGTCAGTGAAGGGTAGAAACAAGGCGTTTTTACCAGGATGAAAAAGACGAGAACCTTTGAAATGCCGAGTATTCGTATCGCTATTACAACACAGGTGTTAAACAAGGTACGGCGGGCTAATTTGATTCTCTTGTACGAGATACAGAGATCAAAGAAAATCCAAACAAAAATATCTCCAAAAAAGAATTTCAAAAGAAAAAGTTGGTTCTGTACACGAAGCAAATTGGCTGACGCTCTGACGAAAACTGGCCTCGGTTACCCCTTTTTATTCCTGACAATCGCACACGTGTAATTGAGTAAAAATTCAGAGTTTAAAATGGCGGAGTTATTTAAAACAATGTCAATATACGGAAGTTTTGGTGCTTCAATTAAGCTTCCCGTATTTGTTAAACAACGTTATCTGAAACTAGACTGAACTTCCAACGAGATCATATAGATTATAAGATTATCTTCGGTTTGATGGACGGTTTTGGGTATAGTTTATTGCGCTTGGTTCAACACTCTTGAATCTCTGGAATAATTCTTTGGAGTGTCCTGAAATGAACAACTATTATTAGCGCTTCATCAATAAACTAGCCTGCATTTTCCTGGCTATCAGCTTTCAAGAAGCGAGGTTTTCGGACTAAGTGAAATATATTAGTGTTTAAAACACTAGAAAACGGCAAAAAGGAAAGAGAGTTGTTGTGGGATATCCGCTTGAATTCTGACTGGTAGAAGACGAATGAAATGTTCTATTATGAGAAAACGTTCTTCATTTTGAAGTATTAAGTTGAGTTTTTGCTCAAAAGTGTGTCAAAGAATGTGCACGGAAAGATTATTTAAACAATACTTTGAATTAATTTTTGTTTTGATGCTTGAATGTTCATGAAAAATTTTGCAATTGGAGAGGACAGGACAGAGGAAAAGAGAGTCCATATTGAAATTAAAAAGTATTTTAATTCAACAAGCTAGCATCTTACGAACAATTGCTTTTTAACCTTTATCAAGATTTCTGAAGAGTAATTTGACCGATAAGATTTTTATCACTAAGGTCTTTCCTAGTTCCTTTGACCTGACAAGTTAGGCTCGTACGCAATAGCGTGGATTTTTTTCCACCCCACAAGACAGCTGGACTGTTTAAGATCTTTGTCCTTCTTGCCACATCTACTTGAAATTATCGATCACGGCTGCTGAGAAACCTACACTAAGCATCTATTTCTTGTATATCAAGTACTTAACTTAGTAAGTGTTGATGATTATCAATTCTGTTTTAGCAGGTAGTCCGGGCAGAGTGACACACACACACACACACACACGCCAGGAACACGATTCTCTTTGAAAGGACACGTAGCTAGTATACCATGGTCAAACAAAAAACCGCCCGGAAAATGGCCGACAGAGTAAACGCACCCGGTATATATTATATATGACATATATTCGTGAAAGAAATCAATAAAGTACTATGTAATTGCCTTTATTTTGTAACAAATAGCAGATATTTTTCAGACAGAATAGTGAATTTGAGAAATTAAGCAACATGCCTCTAGTAATCTTAGTGTTTATTTGCGTAGTTCATGCACGAGTGAATTCTTAGTTAGTCAATAACTAAATAGTTGATAACTCAATACAATTACGTTTTAAATAGTAATTGTTTCACGGATGTATGGCGTGCACTCTAATTAACTCCAACTAACCAACTGCTTTCATAGACATACAGCAAGTAAAACATACCAATTAAGATTCATTCGCAATCGCCAGAGAGTCGGTAACAAGAACCTGGTGTAATATTAATTTAAAGAATATGTTTTCTCATTTAATTCATTCAAATGAAAATGAACACATTGCTCATCCCATTTCTACAGAGGCAGACTCAAAAATATATAGCTGTTTCAAAAAAGGTTGACGGGTCGAACGGCGAATGGTGATCGGTGACTGGCGATTGCACGACCAAAAGGAACTGTGGAGCGATAAGAATTTCTTGATATTCATTTCTTGAATACCTAAACAATGCCTGCACCATTCAGCGAAGATCTTCAGCAAGCATTGTTTAGGTATTTAGAAATGAATATGAAGAAATTCTTATGCTCCACAGTTCCTTTTGGTTGTGCAATCGTCCATCACCGATCGTCATTCGTCCTTTGCCCCGCCAACCTTTTTCAAAATTTACCTTTATTTCAACAAGAATGTCTCACAAGTCCTGAATAGTGAAATTAGTATAATCGCGATAACTTAACTATTAGGTAGTGCTTGGACGCGAAAACAACTTGTTTTAGAAAAATTACCAGTTTTTTTACTTTGGGACGAGTTGATTTTATGTAGCATCCGCGTATGCTCGATCTCCTTAATGTTACACTCCCTTTTTCCATTTCTATTTCACAATACAGCTTTATGATTAATATCATTTATTCTGATGTTACACAAAGGAAAAAGGAAAAAAGAAAGAAGGAAGGAAAGAAAAAAGGAAGAACGTGAAAAAGAAAAAAGAAAGAAAGAAGATTTTTCGTTTTTCAGTGAGTCTCTGTCGAATTTTTCAGAGATTATATTACTATAACTAGGACAAAGAAGATCAATTTAGTTAGAAAGATGATGGTAGATAGAACTCTAACACACCCATAGTGTTTATTTGATACTAACGTCTAGGTTATAATCGAATTTGTAACGTGATGATCAAAGCATAATCGTTTTCAAACACGTGTTTTGAGTTTAAATTGAAACTGTAAATATGGTTTTAAGTTAATTTTATTTTCTTCTATTATCTGTCATATTTTCCTTCGTTTTCAATTTATTTTGCCGTCTCTGGGTGTCAATGAACTGATTGATTTTGTAGGTGCAAGCCAGCGTTGTTGAAAGATCATTAAAACCCTTAAATGACGGATAAATGAAGAATATTAGCGTCTTTTTCACCGACGGAAGCTTGAATCCCAACAGCACGACATGAAAGGCACAGATAAGGTCAACCGGCTGAACATCGATATCAGAGAGTTTTCGTATGTTCATGGAGAGAACGAGCTCACAAAAGATACCTTTAAAAAGCTCTTTGTTCTGAAGTTTATCGCTTGCTCGAGTGCTTAATGTTCAGTAAACGGAAGTACTGACCGATAAACTAGTCTTATCATCTAAAAGAGACCGGCTTCCGGGTACAGGTGACACATGTTCGGCAAATCCCGAACACGCGTTCCGAACATTTATCGACTCCAAATCGTCTCCGAAGACAACAAAATTACATGCATTTTTTAAAACTTCTTTCAGAGAGTTTAAGTAAGATAATTTCGTCTTACAAAATAAGGTTGGAAAAAAAAGAAAAAAAATGTCACTGTGGCTTTAAAGAAACGTCAAACTAAATGCTATGTAACACGCCAGGAAATAATCTAAATATACAGTCGAGTTTATTTGGTTTTTCTTTTGTATTATGACATCATTTTCTAATATTGTCGTTGGATTTGGAACTAATTGAGTGATTTTGCTCAAAAATTTTCAAATCTCATTCAATATTTTTTTGTTTTCAAGCGAATTCAGTGTTATGAAGAATAAGGAAAATTTAACAATCTTGAATCATTTTTTACCCTTTGTTTTCACACGATTAACCCCTTCTCTATTCTAAGCATGTATGTGACGTCATACTGTTAGTTATTATGGAATGTATCGTGCATGACTGGGCTACCGCTGACCACATCATTGATTTTTTAAACTGTTAAAACTAACTATGGAGTTAAAGAGTTGAAGACTAAAATATAATCAATGTGAACTTGAGATTTTTGTTTTTAGCCCAGTTTATAAGTTCCTTAAGATAGGTCCGAAATAGCATAAAACGTCTGTTTTATATGAAGTATTCCACTGTTTGGCAACCTATCCTCCCATGTGGGAGGACGTTAAGTGGAAAGACCAGGCAGAAGAGATGCTCAAATGCTTGAGAAGAAGGCCAATTTCAGTTCACCTAAGATTCTTAGAGTCTGATCCTCGAGGGGGTGGGGAATGAATGTTCATTGTCGCCCGTACGGCATTTGATAATACCGTTATTCATAACCTATCACATTCAATTCATATAACATTTTTTTTGGGCGCACCTTCACCACTTTATTACAACCATAGCACTCCGACTTCTTTGAAAACAGCCACTCAAAATGACTATCATCAGTCTATGAATTTCTTCCTACGGTCACTCCCAATGCATTACGCAAGCTCTTAAGACATACTTAAAGCTTGTTTATATAACATACAATCTTGGGAAAACATTTACAACCTTCAAGAGATTAGATCATTTTTGGCGCCAAAACTACCCACGTTTTGGCGTGTGTGTGTGTGTGTGTGTACGTTTTGGCGCGAAATCGTCTCAAGTTTCTCCAATAAAAAATCGATCATACGCCATGTTAATTGCCATGGCAACCATAAGACACTTTAGATTTGGTAGATTTGACTGAACAATTTATTAAAAAAGAAGCAATTAATAGATACTTGAGTTATATTAAGAGAATTGATCGTTAATGTTGGAAGTTGTTTATTTTTTTGGTTTGAAAAATAGCACGGTCACGTCACAGTCTTGTTGCCACAGAAACTTTAAGGTACGCTGTATTCAGACGTGAAAATGTTGAAGTCTGCCGTTACGACTTTCTTCGATCAATTTAATGTAGCTCGATTTTTTTGTTGGTAGTTTAACTTTGATACTGAGGGTTTTTTTTAGTTTATTCATCTCGTTTTTCTTCCGATGTAAAATCCTAAGATATCGAAGGCAGTTTTGAGCTTTCCTTGGCTTTAGTCTCGCAGGTGAATTTTTCCAAAACGAGCCGTGAAATCCTCGAAGTTTTCTTGGTTTTTATCGCAACCAAATCTTGCTGTAGTCTTTTAGTGTAATTCTCCAAATATCTCAAGCTTTTTCTACATTCACCGGAAAGAAACTTTGCTTCTTTGCAGTGGAAGTTCCTCAGTCCCACGTTTTTTGTCTCCGCGCATTTCACAGCGAACACAACTTCTTTCTTGGGACTTGTTCTTAAGAAATAAGCGTCCCTCTGCATTCTCTCTCTTCTTCGCCTCTCAATTGTTTCTTCTTTGGACTCACTGTTGTATTCTAAGTTCTTTATATGACAGCATTCTACACGTAACTCGTGGTATGCTCCTGGTTGATGTTTGAGTCGAAGTCTGTCAGCAATATCCTTAAAGCTCTTGTCATTTGGTCGTACAGTCATTCTGCCTATTAGCGTTTTTTCATATCAAGGGCTTTTTCACTTGCGATTCCTCTGGATTCGCTTTTTTCCGACTATTATTAGAGAATTTTCCTTTTTCTCTGGCGTGTGCAATAAAACCAGATTAATTTTTTCCTTTCTTGAAAACGTTTTCCCCCCGAAGACAGTCGAGTTGGCCTTAGATCACAAATGGTTATTACCAAGTGAGATGCGATTATAAATATTAAAAAAGTAAAAATCAATTTACCTTTTTTCAAATTACATTAATATTTAATGCAATTTGGTGTTATTTTTATCCTCATGGGAGCAGAATTCTCTTTAAGCCAACCGCATGAGGTGTTTTTATATTCAAAATTATGTTTGAAAACTTTCAGTTGATTCGGATGTATATTAGTTCAAAAGAAAAAGGTATTTCAAAAACAAATTTCACTAATCCTTCAAACAGAATATTATGTCATCTTAGTTCTTGATGCAGAAAATTATTTACCTAAACAATTTTGACCCTTTTTCTAGCACAATTACTAACAATAATGAAGTCGTGTAGTGCCGAACCATAAACAAAGTTTCTGCAATTCATAATATCTATTCAAACCCTTCTTCATTTTGCTGTCATGAAACAGCATTCGTCAACCAGTTACAGTCGACTATCTGTGATAAGTTCCGTAACCATAGTAACTCATGGAAAATCCTTTCAAAATTATACCAGGCGATATTAAACGATGATATAATCAGATATTGTTCTTCTATAAGAATTTAGCATCCAACCTTTTCTCTAACGTGGGTTGCGCATTTCGTTGCATTTTTGCCGGCTCAGCTCTTCGACTCATATACCATTAAAGGGTGCTCATAACCAGTTCGCCAAGACAATCACTTTGAAACTATAGTTACCTGGTTAATATGACAACATCATCCAAATGGTTTAAAGTGAGATCAAAGAGACATCATTTAATATACGAAACTTAACTGATACGGATAAATTGAATTTTATATTTTAGGTATCTTCGTTTTACCCGTGGCTCTTATAAAAATTATTGCTAATTAGTTTTCACAAAGTATTCAGTGTTTCCAAATAAAAGGAACAACAAATAAACAGGAATGACTCTCTTCACGTCACAGTCATTAGCATATGGCATGGAAAAACCTTTATAACTCCAAGACGTATCAGTCAAACTCTATAATTTTTTGGTGTCATTGAACAGCTCACCTTGTGTAGAATCTATACCGAGAGTATTGTCAGATGGGTCATAGACACTTTGAGGGAAGGGTTACTAAAATTAACTTATCTAAAATTAAATTTAATACTAAAGTAGGATTTTAGCTATCTCGAAACATTGTATTTTTCTTTACAAAATTACACATCTTATGACAAACATGTATTTGATGGATTTCTTGGTTTTGGTCTTAATGTCTACTATTCGAAATTTAAGGAATTCAACGATGAACTGATAAAATTAGGAGAAGTTTAGAAATGTTTCTGGCTAAAGTAAGGAAACTCTTATGAATTCCTTTGGCCTTAAAAATTCTGACTCCTCCAATATGGCCGCCATTTCGTAGAAGATATAATGTGATAAAAGTAAATTAAAAACACAACAATGTAAAACAAGTTTTAGAGATATAAATAAATAACGACGGAATATTCGAATACAAAATTCATGTTTTGAAATGTCACAGTTTTAAGAATACGTGAGCAGTATGAAGTCATCGAACACGTGACCCAAAGCACGTCAGCCCTTTCCTCCCTAATCAAAGAAAGACTTTTTCAAGGTTTTCGCTTAGTAAAGGTTTTCCAAGTCCTGTGTTTAATGACGTAATCAAACACGTGACGAATCCCGGTCAAACAAAATCAGGTGTTATGTTTCTAAGAGCGTCGTTAAACTGGATTGTTTCATTGGTCGATGAATCTTTCGAACTTCCGTTGCTGTCCGTTTCACCTGAACCCGTTTCGTAATCTGAAGTGTCTGAAGGTGGGACCTTAAGACTAGGGGCTGTCTCCTCTAGTATAATAACGTTCCCATCGGGATCATTGGTCATCCAAGATCCTTTTTCATTAGGTACTGGTAACGGACAGCCCACTAAATAAGGCACTAGAGTGTCTATGCTTGGGATCTTAAAGCGAAGTCTTGCGACGTTGGAAGCTTTAGGAAAAACGTGTTGTAAAGATTTCAGAGAAAGTTGTATTCCCAGGCCTTTTTGGGCGTATATTGGAATGTAACAGAATCCTGGGGAACCGTCACGTGCTTTCGTGCCTGTAATGAATTCATAGAAAGCACGCATGTGTAAGAAATTCTTCACGACGATGTGGAACCTCAACAACTCGTTCCCATAATGCACTGGGCATACAGACCACAGAGGAAGATCGTGGAACGCCTGGTAGAAATCCTGTGTAGCGGTGATCTGTGGACGAACATCTTTGGGAAGTTCAATTCTGTGGTGAAATTTCCATGGGCTTTTGAAAAGATTTCTCTGTACCGACACAGCAGATAAACGACCGAAAGTTTCACGTAGAAAAAGAACTATGCTCAAAGCCGGACACTCCACGCTTTGCTCGTCTTGTAAGGCATCCATTTCATTCGATTCCACAAGTGACAGCGTAAAATCATCGCTTTCTTGTAAGCTAATGAACTGAAAAGTCGGATCAATTCCCTCCAATAACGGCGAATAAAGATTTTTTAAGAAGTTCCCTTCGCCCTTTTTTGCTCGTATCTGAAGTGCGCACTGGAATGGATCGGGCACAAATCGGCTGTTCGTTCTAATGCTGTCGGAAGCATAACGAGTTTTACCTTTTAGGTTCGTGTCCACTTCGGAAATATTCGAAGAGCCGTCGTGAAGACGTTGGCCATCCATTTTTTCCATGGCGTGTTATATAAGCCGCTGTAGTAAACCTGGAAATCATATATTTTTACATGCTTTAATACATAATTTCATCAACTTGCTTTATTAATTGCGAAAAAATAAATAACAGGATTGAAAAAAACGAACGATGCACTCAGTCAGATACATTCAACCATAATTCTTCGCGCTCGCCAAACCCAAGGCTAATTTCTAACTGGTTTATCATAACTTTCTAAAACATTAAAAATCATTGAACTTGCTCCTAGGGTATCAATCCACAAGAGCTTGTGAGTCAATCATTGTAATGTCTTCAAAAAGGTTGTCGGAGCCAAAGGCAATAGGTGATAGGTCATTCCAAGACCTACTGCCTACTGCCTACTGCCTTTCGCCTTTGACTGAGATACCCTTTTTGCTTTACTTTTTTTTTTTCCCCCAATTTGGTCAGAACCTCATAGCAACGCTATTTTAAATTTCTGCATTACAACGGTCTAAAACATAGAAGTTAAATGGCAATCTTTCTAAAAATACAAGTTCCAAGACAATAAACTGCTGAGGCAAACTGTTTTCGGTTGAGATTATGACGAACATTTTGCATTGAGAGAGACAATTATCTTGTTTTTCTTCAGTTTACGAAAATAAACGTCGTTCAGCATGTAAGTCTCTTACTGGACAAAGAAAATGCATTGAACTGTGTAGAAAACGACTCAAACGAGTCTAAAGCATTCAGCTGAGCCAGATTCGTTCATCCATCGAAATCTTATCATTTTCGAGAAACAAATCAAAATTTATTCCAAAATAAAGCTTGAAAACTGGTCAAAAGTAACATAAGTAAACTATTTTGTACTTGGCAAAGTTATTCCAAGTTTTCAACTCAAAAATTACCAATTTGGTCTTTGTTAATAAAATGATTTTGAAATGACTTTAAAAAAATACCAGTACTTCGTGTGATCTGGCTTTGGAACAAGCCCAACTTTTCCTGGAAATTCCATAGGATTGCATGTTATTTTGTACAAGAAAATAAACAACAAAGTCCAAAGCATCCAGCATAATTTATATTACTTAAAAAACTATTAAAAGCAATACAGCTTTTCATTATGATAACAGCGTACAAAAGGTATGAAAACATTAATAAAACGTAACTTGATATTTGATGTAAAACTACGCTTTAGAAATAATATTCTTGAAAACTTTTTTCTTGTATAAGAGTAATTTTAGTTGTTTATGACTGACGATATTATGAAAACTGTTTTGATTTGTTCTGCCAAAACACAGCCAAAACCAGCGACGTAGTAGTTTCTGACTTAAATAATACAATCACATTATTTACTTTAAAAATGTATCGTAAGTACATTATTATATATCTTTAAAAAGATATTATTTCAAGGAAAGAAAGCTTTCAATTTAGGAGTGAAGCATTACACATTCCATGTCGTAAACCTACCGTTAGATACTTGTTTTATAGAAACACACTTCGCTTTGTTTCACAATGTTATTGCCACCATCCAGCAAGCAATCGCTTAAAGTACCATGTACACACTCTCAGGAATCAAACAATCCAATTCGTCGAATTACTATTCAAATTACATTTTAAATTCCACGAAATTTCTTCCAGATAAACTCAAACAAGCTTGGGAAATGCTTTAAGAGCTACGAAGTCGTTTTCTTCGTCAATGACGCGTCAGCCTCAAACAGAACAACATGCTGTCTTTCGGAAGAATATGTAATCGTTTTTACAAAACAAAAGAGGATTAAGAATGATTATCTTGAAAGATGGTGGATAATACTAGAAGTTTTGAAATAGATAGCCAATCAGATGCACTCTTGGAGTATAATATGATTTAAAGGTGTCTAAAATTTGAGGAGTGGTTCCGTTATCAGTTTATAATCATCCTTTCAATAAGACCGATAATGTTCGAAAAACCATTCATAATAAATTTGGGTTTAAAATCTCATAAACGAATTGGAATACAGCAATTTTCAGAATCGTTGTCCAGTATAAAATGATAACAGCTGAGCGCACAACATAGTTGGACAAAACCTCCGGCCCTCACTCTGTTTTCAAAATCATTTCTCGCGTGGTTTTTAGATAATTCACAGATAAAATTTCCCTCTGTTTAATAGTTTTGGACTTCTGTAGGACTCAATTAAATGCATCGGATTAAATTTTCAATGTTATTCAGGTACAAAAAAGTGCTTGAACATAGGGCCAGCCATTAAAAATCATAACGGACTGGGATTAGCTAGAAAATTTATTTCCGCTCAGCTGGCTAACAGCTAAGACTGGACTAAGGGGCTTGTGGGTAATCGATTTTATTGAAGTTTAGAAAGCTAGGATTCCTACGGAAGGAGCTACAAGGGGCAGGGGAGCCCAGAGAAAACCCCTCGAAGAACAGGAGAGAACCAACAAAAAACTGTACTCACATGTGACACTGAGTCAGTAGAAGTTGGATTTCAGACAAAGTACGGCGGAATAGGAATGTGACGGCAAGATTCATGGTTCCAAAACTCCATAGTTACTGTTGCTACGTCACACAAGCCAAACGAAGTCTGCTAGAAAACTGCACACCTGAGATTCTGATTGCAAACAGATTTGTACATTTTGTTGGGATTTTTAGCATTCTATAGAAATATGAGAATCAAATTCAAGTAATGTAAGAAACCTTTGTGAAAACAGGCAGTTTATGATGGTGTTTGTGGGACAAGATGTATTCCACTTGGAAAACCAGTGCTACAGTGATTGGTTGGCTATTGTTTGAGTCGAAACCATCAATGATCAGTTTGAAGATTTTTTTACCATTAATAAAGTTATAATAAAACTGTGAATATTTTCGGAAAATAGAACAATTTATTTGTTCATAGATATTACACTTTCATTGAACTAAGAAACTTAAAATACCATTAAAACACACCACACTTCATTATAATATTCTTATTTACCTTATAAGGAATTTGCAGTTTTTGTTGGGACAACTACTTCGGTTTCAAAAAAAGTTGTGCATTTTGTTTTAAAATATAAAAAAGGAAAAAGATAGAAATATAGAAAGAAAGAAAGAAAGAAAGAAAGAAGGAAAGAAAGAAAGAGAGAGAGAGAGAGAGAGAGAAAGAAAGAAGGAAGGAAGGACGGAAGAATACAGAATGTTTGAATGAGAATAAATCAGAGCAAGAAAGAGAAAAGAACTAAAAAGGATTGAATAAATTTATGAAACAGCAAAGAAAGAAAGAAAGAAAGAAGAAAAAGAAAGAAAGAAGAAAAAGAAAGAAAGAAAGAAAGAAAGAAAGAAAGAAAGAAAGAAAGAAAGAAAGAAAGAAAGAAAGAAAGAAAGAAAAGAAAATTAAGCACTTCTGGTTTCCCTATAACCTAATAAATTACATTATTTGTTACAGTCATGTAAATTTCCGGAAGTAAATTTGTACCCGGAAATAGGTTAGAAATAAATCACATTTACGTCATTTTAATTTATCAATTTTAGGATCCGAATTAAGAAAAAGATATGGCAGTTTTGTTCTTTTTCATAGGGAGTAGTTGGCATTCTTCAAAAGGTTCAATTTGACCTAACACTGTTATTGCTAATCGAAATAAACTTGGATTTGTCTATTTAAGAAAAAAATCAGTAACTTCTGATAGAGCGCATTTCGTTTGAGTGGAAAACAAAACGGCAATTCGTAGCAGTACCCTACTTAAGAGTAGCCGTAAGTACAGCGATGATTGGATGATTCACACGAAAACAATGGGAAGCCATTTCAGTGTTACTGCATACCGTACCGTGTACGTGCTGCAAGTCAGTACCGTACGTTTCCCACTCAT
>JAAAQI020123840.1:0-15117 GCA_011800005.2 Stichodactyla mertensii
TTTCTTGAGCATGTTATGTTGCTTGAAGAAACATAACATACTCGATCTTACGATTATTTCATTGTTATTCCCCGGAGTCTCGATTCGGTTCTTATTGTGTGTAATCACTCAACCATATATGGAAAGTGGACTATTGTTTTCATTCAGTTTGATGCAAATAAGCCAAAACAAAATGCTTTATGGGTCGTATGAGACTCCCTCATGACAGAATTCATTGCGCGAGAGAAATCATATGACAACAACTAACTTCCCAACACTAAATGCCTACAACGAGGCCTTAATGTTTCGTTGTAATCTTCAAATTTGTCTTGTAGGCTTAACGACAACAGCAGGAGTAACGACAGAAACAGCTACAGCTGGAACAACTACTGTACAGCCAACTACAACATCACCACCTACGACTGAAACTACTACAGCTCAGCCGACGACAACGATGCAACCGACAACAGCACCCACAACACGATCAACAACAACACAGCCTTTAACAACTACGAAACCTATTAAAACCACCAAAGAATCGACTACAGCACTGCCAAGTACTCAAGAAAAATCAAGTAGGAAGACTTATATTTTTTGACTCGGAACTTTTTGGCTAAAAATGAGAAATGTCGGTTAATTTGATGCTAGTAAGTCAAGAAAAAAGCAGTTATCGTATGACTGTGAAAAACATACGGCCTATGCCGTGACAGTGATTGTGACGTGTCAAAACGTTTTCATTGGTTGAGCACTTATCTCGCGTGCTGTGGTTGGTTCAGCGGATGTCATCAATTTCGTACCGTGACGAAGCCGCGTGACGTGACGTTTTATGTCACGGTCATACGAAAACTACTTTAAAGACATGGGAAAAATGCGCGCCCACCCCAAAACACTCGCAAAAGTTTTGATCCCCCCTCTTTTTGAGGTAAATAAAAAATGATGACCCTCCCTAATTTGTACCTCCCCCCCCCCTCCCCCCGCTAATTGATGCGGTTACGTCACAGGATTGAACTTTCGTTGAACCAATCATAGAGGGCAATATTTCTGATTATCCAATTAAATTGCTTGGTTTATACCGCCGTTGTTGTTGTTGTTCTTCTTCTTCTTCTTCTTCTTCTTCTAATCTATAGGAATTTAGTCTATTTTATTTACCGTGTTCAACAGCTCCCACATCTCAACCCAGTACATACATTCGTCTAGTAGATGGCGCTTCTCCAAATGAAGGACGCGTTGAAGTTCAACACAATGGAAACTGGGGCACAATTTGTGATGATTACTGGGACTTGCCAGACGCTACGGTCGTCTGTCGTATGCTTGGATTTCCAGGTACTTTGTGACTATTGGGTTGCCTGTAGTATTCAGAGCCTAGAATGTTTTAAAGGCGAGAATACAGTGAAACTGTTGCGCTTAGCGCTGCCGCAGTCTTGCAGAACGAGACCACCGCCAATCGGTTAGCTCAGTTGGTAGGGCATCGGTCTCTTGTGCGGGAGGTCGTGGGTTCAAGCCCCGGCCGGACCAACACTCAGGGTCTTAAAATAACTGAGGAGAAGCTACTGCCTTTGTAATAACATCTACAAATGGTTAGACTTTCACGTAACTTAGATGATCATGTGGCGATCCTGTCTCTTTTAATTAACTAAAGAGACGTTTAAGAGGGCCACAAGTTTGTCTGTTTCCAAATGTTACGTGCCACTCTCTATAAATGAAGTTGCTTTATTGTTCTGTTTTATTTTGATCATTGAAAACTTTTTCTAGCGGTCAGTGCGCTATAGCGATATCCACGTCACCTACAGACCCCTTGCACATGTCGTCAGAGCAGCTCAATCTGAGGGACAAAACGAAAGACTTTTGCTCTCTTGAGAGCTAGAATCCACTGTTTTGTCCCCCCAGATTGAACTGCATTCTGACGTGCTGCAAGGGATCTATTGATGTTTAATGAAACACAGAAATCTTTTGTTAAATGATTGTTACATTTGAATGAGAAGTACTTGAGGTCATTATTTGTAAAAAGTAAGCATTTGCCTCATAATCTTATTCATTAGAGGCGATTGCAGCGTTCACTAACGCCTATTTTGGTCCTGGACGAGGAACAATCTGGCTTGATGACGTCCATTGCATGGGACACGAGTCCGATATCAGCCAGTGTACACACCACGGCTGGGGGTCTCATAACTGTATACACTATGAAGATGCAGCGGTCAAGTGTCGACCCCTCAGCAGTCCAAGACCCGGTAAATATGAAATACTTCCCTAGCCTGTGTTAGTTATAAAGACTGAAATGATTCTTATAGAGCTTTAAAGTATCACGTAACTCGTACAAAACAAAATGAAAAGCAGGTTTTTGAAGATTTTTCTTACATTTTTCTTCATAACAGGAATTTTGGTACAGAATTCTGATTGTTGTTTGTAGAAGATAGATTTTGTACATTATTTTTGGCTTTATTTTACCGGATTTTCTCAGAAAATTGACACGAAAATTCTTCGCAATGTAAAAGCTCTATTTAGTTTGAAACGATTGGGGACAATAACTGAAGGCACTGCGGCTGGATTCTCGTATTTCTGCGAAATACATAACATACCGTACCGTCAGTTATGGACCGAGTTTTTTTCATTGCCTTATGGGCCAAGCGTAGCGCGCGGTCCATACTGACAAAAGTGGGAAAAAACGAGGTTCCATAACTTCCGTACGGACTGAGCAAGCGAGGTCAATAGGATGTTTATTACATAGCAAGACGAACACAAAAATAAGGTTCGTAGTCCGTACCGTAAGTTATGGACTGCAAATTGGCCAATGAGAGCGCGTGAAGTTAACTTGTTGTAATAAAAACTATTGCAAACTATTTTCACTGATTTTAATGCGTAATGTTTTCAGCCTTGCCTGTACGGTTGGTCAATGGTCGAAGCCAGCGCGAAGGTCGAGTTGAAGTTTACCACGCTGGACAGTGGGGTACGATATGCGATGACCTGTGGGATGAAGCAGACGCTGATGTCGTTTGCCGGATGCTCGGATACCCCGGGGCTATTGCAGCCACGCACCGAGCAACGTTTGGACGGGGAACCGGTATGATTTGGATGGATAATGTGCAGTGTCAAGGGCGTGAGCGAAGCATTGAAGAGTGTACGCGACTCGACTGGGGAAGTAATAACTGTCAACACTCGGAAGATGCTGGGGTGATATGCAGGCCAGTGCGTCAGAGAACTACGCCAACATCGGATTCAACTACTTCTTCATGTAAGTACACGGAATATACAATACATTTACGTTGTGCTACACATGTATTGTGGTTTAACTAGAACAAAGATCGTTGCAGTGCGAGTGCGAGTCGTCTGATATACACAGTGGTTTATTAGGTATTGGCGATTTCGAATAGCTCCCATTCTGAAATACAGGAACGTTGAAGGTGGACATCAAACATTTCTTGCGCCGCTCGAAAGCAATTATTTCATTCGAATTTTAACCTCACTGCACATGAAACCTATTGTGTTCATGCAAAGTGCCCGTCAAATTTGATGCAAATGAGCCAAAACGAAATGCTTTACGGGTCGTAAGAAAGCAGCGCATTGATGTGTTGGGAGCGAGTATTCCAGTTTCGATCGAGTTCTCTTTTGCTCAGCCTTAGCCTCAGTAGCGTGTATATTCTATAGTTTTACTAACAGTCCGTGGAAATGTGCGGAATTCTCATATAAACGAACAATACAAATTCTTCGGATTTTGCTGTTAATTGTAAATATTCTACGCACAATCGAGGCTATATCTAAGGCTGAGCAAAAGAGAACTCGAAACTGGAGTGTATCAGATTTCGTATTTCAAATGCGTCGTTAGGTCGGACAAACAGACAGACACGCACACGACAGACAGACAGACACACGACAGACAGACAGACAGAAAGACAGACAGACAGATAGACAGAAAGACAGACAGACAGAAAGACTCACATATCTCTGTATCGTAACCCATTCCATCAACGCTTCCATATCTCCAGCTCCAGTCGAAGGGTTCGCCGTGTTCTGTCTACCACATTCAATGCACATCAAAATATCCAGGAAACAGCTTTCCAAAATGACGTCACTAAAACTGAGCCCAGGCCTACTCCACCTGAATGATCCCTCCTGTGGTGCCTCGAAAGTAAGCGACACGCATGTCATACTCAGCACACCGCTGGACGGATGTGGCACGGTACGCAGACGTGACGGTGATACCTTAACATTCACGAATAAAGTATACGGCCAACTTTTGCGAGGACCCGTCAAAAGAGTTTTCCAATCCCCGCCAGTGACGTTCCCTTTCAAATGCTCGTACTCCAGGATTACACCACGTGACCGAATTTATACGCCCGCGCATGCGCATGGAAACTTTGAACAGTGGTGACGTCATGGTTCCGTGAGCTTGTAGATTTATTTTATTTTGCTTAACTTTGCAAAAAGAAGATATATGAGTAAACTTTAAAGAAAATTTCAAACTGAATGATGTATAATTTAGTGAAAAATAACTGATTGTGAGTCAAGGCACTTTATGTAAATTTTATTTAACTTCATTTTTCTTTATGAAGTGGAATGAATAACGCATTAATTATTCCCAAAAAAGATGACTTAAACGCCTATTTTAAGATTGTTATGGATAAATGGTTGTTAATACTTTATGTCCTTAATTTATCATAGAATGAACAAATAATAAAAAAAATTAACGACTTGACAGGATACGAATTTGACTAGTTTAGTCAAAATAAATTTTAAAAAGACTTTAGTATAACTTCTTTTAGCGCCAAAAACACTCGCAGTTAAAAATGATTCCATTATTCAAGGATTAGTCGACTTTATTAGAATTTAGTTATGCGTGAATTCCTTGATACGATTCCGGCAGGTTTTGTTTAACTCAGTGTTTATTGTATGTTTGTTTTACGCTTTGCTTGGCAAGCGTGAAATTATGAACGAAAAACGGCGGTCATTTTCAGACAGTTGAGGTCATTCTGAATCTCGCGCTTATATCTATCAAGTACGACGGAGCGCGAGTAGAACATGGCCGCAGCTAGGCTCACAATTATCCTAGCTTTTCTTTTCAATGGAGCCGTGAAAACAACCGACTTTCCTTCAGCTTTGAAGCTGAATCTTGAAGGTAAGAAAACTTTAGTTTTTGTGCGTTTTTGTTTGTTTACATGTCAGGACAAACAGTTTCTGTACTGCAAGCAACGGCTACCTTAACTTAATTCATAAGATCGAAAAGAAACACGTCAAAATTCAGGTAAAATTCAGTGTATGACATAATCTCTTTTTCAGAATAAAGCATAATTTTTCGAACCGTTTTCCGTCTTTTTAATAATTCGTTTAAAAGTGCTCAATTTATCTAGAGTTTCTTTTCTAAGTAAGACAAGAAAACATCTAAAACTTTGGACTAGTTTTCACAGCAGCTATGAAAATTGGAAAAATGACGTGATAAAGATAAAAGTCAGTCTACTCTTCTTGAAACAATAACACAGCAGGACTTAGCGAAGAACTAATGTCAGAACTAAGAATTTTTTTAATTACTGTATGTGAAACATACAACTTCTTACTCAAATTTGATCGAAGTTAAACAGGTATTTCGTCAAAGTTAACCGTTAGAGGTGGAAATCTATGGAAAATGTTGTTATACAAAAGATACCATTATGCTTATGATCTCAGAGAATGAGTGAGTGTCAACTGAACATGTTTCATTTTACATCCGGATGCACATTTTATACGACTCAAGTTTTGGCGGGAAAAGGTTCCGGACTTGGCTGCGAGCCTTACTAGTCGTAGTACGGAGAGAATTTCGCCTCTAAGATAGGATATTTAGCTTCATTTATTCCAAAACCTGATGATTTAGCTATAATTAAATGTTTCTTCTGGTCTTTTTCGCTCACTAGATTTAACCCAAATTCTGTTCAGTATTGGCGGGAAAGTTCATAAAGTGGAACGACCTTTTTGACTTGAAATAATGTAAAAAGCTTACCTTAATTAATGCTAAATTCATTATAATCCTCCATTTATTAATAACTATGTTTTGCTTGGGCATATTTTGTGGTTCTCGCATTGAATTTTGATAAAATTTACGGTCCTTAAAATTTCGAATTGGCCTAAATTAATAAAGAATTCATTTGTCTGTTGTATCTAACATACGAGATTTTTTACCACAGAGTTAGCCCAGGTAAATGAATGTAGAGACTACGATGAACTGTCTACACCCGACCGGTCGGTCGATTACACGAACGACACGATCGATAAGTGCGACGCCGAGCTCTCTCCGGGATGGTATCGATTTACCGAGTCTGCTGGCTCCCACATGGCTTCACGGTGCGTAGCACACCATCACTGCAGCTCGTTAAATCCTGGATGGATGGAAGGAATTCACCCAGCGGTACACGAGGGGGTAGTCGGGCGAAAGGTGTGCTTCCAAAGTGACGAGAGCTGCTGCTATGGATCCATGAAGATTCTGGTTCGGAACTGTGGGGAGTTTTTTGTGTATCTGTTGTTTGGAGTCCCTTGTCCGTTCAGATATTGTGGAAGTCACTGGCCTCCTGAAGTACCTACACTCATACCAGCAACAAAAGAGTTACCAACGACATCAGCACCAACAACAGCACCACCTACAACAACAGCACCTACAACAAAACTACCACCAACCACAACGGCGCTGCCACCTTTCCCACCAGCTCTCAAAGCCCATCGGACTTCAGGTAATTATCACAAAGGCTCGGACACACGATGCGATGTTCCCTGCGACGTTGCTTACAACGGGGAAATCGCACCGTGTGTCCATCCGTGTAGCTGTTGCGCGCGACGTCGTAGAAATAGAAACGATTTGTATTTAATTTTACTGGTGGACACACGATTTCCCCGTTGCAAACAACGTCGCAGGAAACATCGCATCGTGGTGTCCGATAGCTTTCATTTCGACCGATCAAATAGTCTGAATCAAACAAACTATCCAATCAGCTACAAAGCTTGAACTTGGAAGCCCTTTTAGTGTCACCCAACCGCAGGAAGCCCACACCAACTAATCACAAAATCCGAGAAAAACGAACCATCGTTGATAACAAAAAATTTAAGCTTACTTCAATTTATTCGTTTATCATGTTTTCGCAAGACGAATGCCACAATTACACTCCATTGACAAGCGAAGACAGATCTGCCACATTCTACAGTCCATTCACTGGTAAAGGTGACTATGAGCTCGAGTCAGGCTGGTACCGATTTATGGGCAAAGCTGGTAAGTGGCTTTTTATGCACTAGTCACTAAAACCCCCGACCCTCGGGAAAGGGTGGATTTAACGCGGCTAAATAACCGCGGATTTAAAGCGTATTTAACAGCATGAATGCACGCGGATGCGGGAAAAACGTGTACTAACAAAAACTTCAACGATTTTAACAGCAAATCTCATTATGAAATTATGCCGGTCAGGATAAATCAGATTAAGTATTTTATAAATTTTAAAATGCTTGAAAAAATGGGGCATAAAAAATTTAGCCCAAATCCGTGACACGGAGGATCATGATATTTTATAATTCACGTTTCTGAGAAGGGTTCACATTATTTGCAGCTTTAAATTTTAAAGCTTCACCCCCTCCCCCCTTGTAATTTATGGCAAGTCCCTTAAAATCATTTTTTAATTATCCTATCTACTGGTGTTTCCAGGAGACAAGATGGCGGACACCTGCATACCGAGGTTCCATTGCGGCACACATTCCCCTGGATGGCTTCTTGGTGGTCACCCAGAAGACGCGGAAGATCAAGCGGTTGAACGAGCCGTGTGCTTCCACTGGAAGGAAAACTGCTGCTACTTTAAACAAGACATCTTGGTTCGTCGGTGCAAGGGATACTTCGTTTACAAACTGAAGCAAAATGAAATTAAATTCCTGAGATATTGTGGAAACGGGATTACGAGATCTTAAGACGGATGATGTTGATGGCAGTATGATTTTAGTCTTTTTCCGGAGCTCAAAAAAAGACACTGGAAACAAAGTCATACCGCGTAGTATAGATCTTTAATTTTTACTTATGGCATAATGTTGTCCCACTTCAGATCACGTGTCATTCCCTTGGGGTTTGTTTCTTTGTTTCTTGGAAACGCTCGAGAAGATACGTGAATATGTATGAACCTCAAACAAAGAATCTTATTCCCAAGAGTCTAAAATGGGGAAACTTTACACCCAGAGGTCTATTTTGGAGCGAATTTTGAGGATGTAAAATGGCGGAACCTTTTGATTCAGCCCCATAATCCTATGCGGTACGATCTCGTTACCATTCTTCCAGTATTATTCTTCCATAAGGTGACTAGGATACCTTAACTTCTTCTTACTAATGCTTTAATCAAATATAATTTTAACGAAATGGTCATGCTTAAAAATTAAGGATGGGGAGATAACTTTTGACGTACGTCCTCAGGAAAAAAATGGTAATGAAAAAGTGAAAAAATGGACAACTGGGAAGGTAGGTTTATGGAAATTTGTGCGCGTGATTAGGTGTGGGATTGGGACACTTAATGTTAAAGGAGGGCGGCCAATGGTTATGGGAAATGGGTTTTCCCGGATACACATTAACGAAGGTTTTGGGTAGCCTGTGTACAGCCCCCACCCCCTCCCCCGTGCTACGAGAAAGAAACGTGCTTAACTCAAGCTAGTATTTACCAAAAAACAGATCATAGTTAAGTATTATAAGGTGTGTAATTTTATTCTGGTCGACAAGGTTTTACAAATAAATAGTTTTCCAAAAGAGTACAATCATTTCTTTTGATACCTGAGCTGAATACTTGAAAAATCTAATTAAAATAATCAAAAAGAATTCAACTTATCATCCTTAAATTGCAAATTGTCTTCAAAATTTTCCACGGCTTTCCAAGTTAAAGTTTGTTGTTATACTCGGAAACCAATGAAGTGTCAGTTAATAAACCATTTAAGTGTCACATGGTTATCCAGCAGCTAAGTGGCATTTGCACAAACCATGCAAGTGTTATCTAGACAAACCGTAGTGGCTTCCAGTTAATATGAAACTAGCTTTGTAATTGGTTCTAGCTTTAAGCCAGTCAAGTGTCAACAAATAAGCCAGTTATGTGACACCCAGCAAACCAATGAAGTGTTTCATTTGGAAGCCAGTTAAGTGCCATGCAGGCCTCAAGGGAAACCATTTAAGTGCTGCTTGACAACCAGTTAAGTGTCACTCACAAAACAATTTTAAGTGTTACCTTTACGTACAGAAAGCTATTTATAAGTGCTACCAAACTTAAACTATAACTCTTATGAAATATCAATAACTTTACGATGTAAGGGGCCATAGTGTAAGTATGGCATTATTAACATGAGTACATTACACATTTTCTATTAAAGTTATTCAAAGATTATTTTGGTGCATTGAAAGAATATGGTCAACTTTCAAAATATTTACAGCAACTTTGTTGGTAATATTTTTAATTTCATTCATCCAATTACATAGAACTTCCCTGGAATTGCTTGAATGATTAATGGAAGTAAATGTATTTTTTTATAGTCCAATCTTGACTTGAATTAAACCATTGTTTTATGTTCATTTGTGCAAATCCAAGAAAACTCTACTGTTTATTTTTAACTAAAATTTATCCTACATGAGGGAACTATAGTATGATAGTTTCCATGGAGACTTGAAGGTCTAAAAAATTATTTAATAAATGATGATGTCATAGTCAGATGTCATAGTCAGATGTCAAAGTTAAAGTGACATCATTGTGAGAATTTAAAGTTTTGATGTTTGCAGATAGGTGAAAAAAATTTGTTGATTATTCTGGGATCTCTGGATAAGAATAGCAGCTAGTTGTGTCATTATATATACATATTAGATATATGAGAATGTATGATATAAAAACCCTGACTGGAATGTTCCATTTAGTGTCGTTCACACTTGACAATATACCTGTAGAAGAACAGAAAAAAACATATTAAACTAGGGACCTAAAGATTCTAAGAAAATTGGAGAGGAAATTGGAGGTTAACTGGGAAACCTGTGTGAGAGAAAACTATGACATAGAGGTGATTTTATATCACAGCTGAACTATCAAATGCTAACCTCTGCTAGTGATATAAAGCCAGACAAAGAGGGTTTGCCTACTGTCTTTCAGATTTTTATAAGTATCCTATGTATTTCAGTCTAAGAAATCTGAAATCTGGAATCCACAGAAATTTGGCTTTTGGAATCCAGAATCCAAGACTTGGAATCCTGACTCCAGCACCATCCTGGATTTCTTTATATGGAGCAATAGATTTATCTATATACATACGCTTTGTTTTTGATGACACCACGGCATTTCACCAACACAGAATATCGAAGCACCCAAACTGGTTTCCATCCTTCAACATTTTCATCCTCTGTAATTCCAGAAACAATTTGCTGCAAGTGATCCTCTGTCAGCATTTCTGTTGAAAATCAACCAAGCTATTCACTCACCAATCCATAAACAATTTGTAATGTGAGATGAAATGGCTACCTCACCAACTACTTACTGTAAAAAGTGGTTGGTAAGGTTGGTTGGGAAGTTGTCAACACCTTACTGACCACTTACCAGATGGGGTGCATATTGTTCACAATAGCTGTTTGACAGTATAGTGACACAATTGAGGGGAGTAAAATGAAAACGGTCTAAGTGACTTTTCGGCATGATTTTTCAGATTCACTCAAATCCTTCCAAAATTGCACCAAACAGCTTCATTTCGTTTAAATATTGTTGTTTGGTGTCCATTTTTCTTGAGTTCGTCCTGGAAAGAACGAAATCTTTCCATAGCTATGAGCCAGCGTCACTTGACAACCGTTCACTCGTCCGTGAATTAACTCATAGCTTCTGTACATTTGCATATTACATATGAGACCTAAGTGAAATCGAATAAGCAACTTAAGTTAGACTACGAAATCAAGAAAAATAGACACCAAACAACAACATTTAAATGAAATGAAGCTGTTTGGTGCAATTTTGGAACAATTTGAGTGAATCTGAAAAATCATGCTGAAAAGTCACTTAGACCGTTTTCATTTTAACCCCTTCAATTATAATCATCATAGTCACATGAGGAAGTGTTATATAAAGAGCAGATTTCATAAATGACTGTGAAAAGCTCACAGCACAAACACAGTCTTGACAAGGAATGGCATGACACATCAAAAACCTAAAAAAAACATCATGGTTGAGGCAAGGCACACTTACAACGCATGCCTCAACCTTTTCACAGTCATACAAAATCTGCTCTAACATCACAGACTTTCTGTCTCTCCCCTTCTAAGTGTATCCTTGAAGCAACTATATGAAAATAATACAAGTAGCATCCCCTTAGCTGTACACACTGGCTGACATATACATGATTATTTTAATAATATAAATTATTTACCTTGTGGATCGGCATGGGTAAGAAGCTGGATGTCGTACAACTTACTGTACTCTACCAAGTCCTGCAAAAAAAAAATTAGGATCACATGCACAACTTGAGTAAAAAATGAATCTCGAAATCAAAGTGGGGGGGGGGGGTGTGTAGTTCCTTAACTTGAGCCCATTCTAAATCTATCTGTGGTTAGCATTACCTTAGGCATCACACAGCAAGATGCTAGGTTGACTTGATTGATTTCAGGTTTGATCTGGAAAGTAAAGTTGTAATCACAAGTTGATAGCATCATAAAATTGGTTGTTGTACAACAACTGGTTGTTGTACAGCACGTACACTAGTGTACCATATCAGTAACTGTTTTTTGTGCATAACACTCTTTTCTAAACCATCTAAGGAATGAATTACATGTAATGCAAACAACATTTTCCATAACATCAAATAAAGAAATGGTTCAAGCTTATTGTGCATCCATTGTGACTTGGATGCATGTGGGAGGTTTATAAGCATGAAAGGAGCAATAAGAGTCTCACAAGGTAAAGCTGAGTCCAACTCTGGCTTTTTGAGTGAGAACATCACAGCAGCCTCCTAGTGCATCCATAATGATGCCCATTACCAGCATGATTATCATTTCTTTTATAGCAATTAGCCAGAACTGAAAATAGCATGAATAGTTTGAAAATACATGAACGAAATTCTCAATATACTGGCAAGCACAGTCCATTGTGAAGTGGAGTATGCATATGCACATGAAAATTAAACCAGTCACAGCTTGTGTTTTGTCATGGCTATATATTATAAATAAGCATATCTAACTTTGTCAGGTAATATTCATATTCAGAAAGCACACATACCCTAGCCCAATTGTAGAGCTTTTCCAGTGTTTCTTTGTTCAGGTCACATGTCCCAAGAGTTTTCACATAACCACTGTCGTAAAGTTCTTCCATTTCCTGCATCGTACATGTAACAACCAAGCCACAAAATAAGAAAATATTCCTACATGTACAGCGATAACAGTCCAAGAATTGAATGCACTGTTGCAGCAGACTAGTGATGTATACTCATTCAAAGTGTCTTAATTACATCATGGGAAAATACATCATGGGAAAATACTTTTTGGTTCCAAAATTTGTTGCCTAATTTGTTCCCAGTTTGGGAAACAAAAATTTTTCTCCTGTGCATGTTGTGTGTCAGAAGAACCTAAGATTAAAGTACAGTAACTCACCTCCCAGAGCTGCTTAAATCCTTCAAAGTATTCTGGTGTTTTCTGTTCTGGTAGAGCACAAGTAAGAATCAAGGACTCAATGGAGTCTACACCAAGCTCACACATTGCTATCATGCAATAAAAAAGAAAAAAAAAATTAATCAAACAAATATAATTATTATTTTATATGAAGTGGCAACATTTTATATATGTTTTGATTAAGGCCAACACAAATTGTCTTTCACTGTACCTCTAAAAAGGGCATCTTTGACCAATGATGGCCGCAAATCTATTGCAAAAACCTTGACTAAAATTTGAAAAGTTAATCAATCAATATGATGTATACCATTCATGTTTTTAAGAATTTATTGTACTGTATATTAAGTGACAGTTTGTAACTATGATCTATCTAGTTGTAGGAAATATAAACATCATTCCCAATGTCATGGTACATGTACATTCCAAGAGCATGGCCTGGAGTGCCATACGCAGGGTATACTGTAATTTATTCCACACCATAGAAAAAAAGCAAATCAGAATAAAGGAAAGCCATTTTACATTCGTTGACATTCTACTGATCCCTCCCATCATGCATTTGTATTTTCTATGCTGTACACACAGAAAATACAAGTGGTATATTCCATGGGATATTCCCTTGTATACCACTTAAAAGATTGTTTGTATAACAAGTAATTTATGCCACACCATAGAAAAACATATAATTAATATAATTATAATTATAATTATTGTATAATTAAGATTTATACATAGATTTTAAAGATTTTAGGCTAGAATACATATTGTATATACCTGAGATTTTTAAGTGAACTCGTTCCTCTTTATCTATCCGTTCCACAAAGCAGTTGTTCACGCTTCTGACTGTTTTGTTCTGAAAAAGCAAAAATTAAGTCACTTGGTTGTTAAGTTGTTAAGCTATATTACTAGCAGCTGTAACTCTGATAAATAATATAATTAAACCAGTACTACAGCAATAAAACATTCAAAAATGTAACCATAATTACATGTTCTTGAACCTGCAAGTTGTTGTTGATTGTCACTGGAAGACAATTGTTCAATGTTGTTGTTATACTTTCACAAAGCTTGGAAAGGAATACAAAAAAATAACTCAATACACACACTATTTGAATAGAATAAAAAAATATCTAAAATTAAGCTAAATGGTAGCCTGCGTGCAGATAGTTCGCATAAGAATTGATCCGGGTGAGAGCCAATCAGAAATCGCTTCTTATTTCGGGTCACAGAGAACACGATATTTGGCGAACTTTCGCAGACAGTTATTATGGGTAAACAACCGTCTGCATGCAGGCTAGCTAAATGGTTGCAAAAATTCTTTAAAAAATACTACTTCCATTATTGACCTTTCCTGAATCTGTTTGAAATGTCCATGGAATGCTTATTAATTTCGAACCAAGGTTGAAATAGACAAATTGCAGTAAATATACTTATGCATCAATTTTAACCATTAGAATCCTCATACGCTAAAATTGTGATCAAATTAAAATCTGTGCTAAACTATATGTGTTCATGAAGGAAATAAATCATACCATTAGAATTGGCATAAAATGGCCGCTACATATGTATTGTGTAGGGGTTAAAAAATCAAAAATCAAAATAGGAACTTGCAGTGGATTCCACAGAGTGGCTCTTCTTCCACTGATTTCCAAATGGAATTTTAGAAGTTGATTTTTACGGAGGGAGGAAAATCGGAGAACTCGGAGAAAAACCCTTGAAGCACAGGAGAGAACCAACAAACAACTCTACTCACATATGATACTGAGCATTTATTAAGTGTCAATAAATTATTAACAAATAAAGATGATTTCCAGGTGAAGTTGAAGGCACAAAAACCTCGCTAACAAGATTTCAAAATGATTCAACTGCAGGTTGTTGCTGGAGCGAAGGAGGATGACTGAAAAAACAGTGTGTATATATTGCAACATTTGAAAATTCAACATTATATTCTCCTGTAGTCAGCTGCTGCTGACAATACATGTAGCTTAATATAAACATACCTCAAGGGGGTCCATGAATTCATTACAAATCATCCCCCATCTCAAAGCTCCAATTACATTATTGGATCAATTAACCTCTGCATAAATTATTTATTTACAAGCAAACATTGCCTATTAGGTCTGTGCACACTAAGGGTTTTGCTCCAGAAGCAGGCTTCAGGGTCGTTCTCTTTCATGTGTACCAAAGATTTCAAGTAAAAAAAGTTGTGGTGGGAGCAGAATTTTGCCCTTGACTCACATACCCTGACATTAAACTGGTTAAATATCAGCGAGCATTACCACACCATGCAGCAAGCTCCTGTAATATATTGCTCTCTTGGGTGTACACCAATTGTGCAAAATGACCCAGGACGAGCCAGCCCCTGAATCTAAACCCTTAGTCTTTACTCTAACTCAGCCTGCACTTTGAACCATTGTTTTCCACTTCATGCATGTCTTACTAATTTGTGAGTCAATATGAAGATACATATATGAAATGAAATGAAATGATTTATGATTTATATAGCGTCTTTTCTATGTGAATATAATCAAAGGCGCTTTACAATGATTAAT
>JAAAQI020123851.1:0-15113 GCA_011800005.2 Stichodactyla mertensii
ATGTCTCGGGGGTATGGTTAGTGTGTTCACAGATTTTTGGAAGAAATTCAACATGGCAGACGTGGGTTCGAATCCCGGAAGGGTCGCATTTTCATTTTTTTATTTTTCAATTATTTTCTTCTTGTTTTTGTGTGTGATTTTCTTTCCTTTTCTCTTTTCTCTGTTTTCTATTTCTCTTTTTGTTTCTTCTTTCTTTCTTTGTGTGTGTGGTTTTACCTGTGGCAATCAAGACAGCCTTTTTGCCTGAAAAATCAAACTTTGTTTGCTAAAATCAATTATTTACTGTCTTCACTTCACAGGGAATCAATCACTACCAAGATTTCCAGTCATCTATTCATGTTATTCGCTACCGCAGCGCACTTCAAACACACAAAGAATGACTTCAAGTTAGAGATACTGTACGCCATTACATCAGAAGACACCGCGGTACTGGTGCGTAGGATTGGTGATCATACCAGACAAGAATCCAAAGCGTGGGATCCACAAGAATGGGTCAAACGAAAATGGCTGACAGATGAAATGAGTCTTGTAAGGACTTACAATTTGATATGCAGTGTAAATAGAATATTGCAACTTACGAGTAAAAAAAGGATAGCTCGGGGAATAGGGGGCGGGCGAAATGAATGAATGATTTCATGAATTTAAAATCCAACAGAATAAAAGACGCAAAATGGATGGACACCCATCCAGGTACTCACCGCCCTGACCAAACAAGAGGTTTTTCCACTGGACTATTTGATTCAGTAAATTAGTACAACAATACCCGTCAAACATGTTTTCCTAACAGTCCTATTGGTGTTTTGACGGCGCTCTCTGTAGTATTCCAGTCTCCCTTATAAAAGTTTTGCCAATTCCCTGCTTGCGAACAGGATTGCAGCCCTAAATCAGATCTTTATTGACTGTTGTTTTTTTCGTCGTTATTTTCTTCAAAGCACGAGAGATTTCTTCTGTCTTTTCCCTGCATAAACTCCTTCAGGTAAGTAAACTTACGCAAGGCTTTTTTACCAATAAACTGAGTAGTTCCTTGCAGAAAATCTCAACGCAGTTCAATATGGAGGACAAAACAGTTTTACATGCTTTGTTCTTTGTCTCTTCAGCGCACAAGTGATGCTGACAGCAGCTTCGTTATCCCAGTTACTAACCATGACGTTAAAGGAATTGAAAACAGCGTGTCCTTGGATACCAGAGAGCATCCTAAGTGTAAGATACTAGGGAAGGTTTGGGGATATAGCAATTCCCAGAGGAACGCGTTCATACGCCTTCATTCATCAAGAAAAAGAAACTAGCGTTTCGCTTGGCAACTGCTTGCACCTCGTACATACTAGTTATACAATGCTTTAGAGTGGCATACCACGGAATATCCCACGCATCACTTGTATGTTCTATGTGTACACATGAGCCTTTAGGCGAGTGTGTATACAAAGAAAATACAAGTGACAAGTGGGGTATTCAATGGTGTGTCACGAGAAAACATTGTTTAATTATTTTATCCCACACCATGGAAAATACAAATGCATGATGGGAAGGAAGAGTGGAATACCGAGGAATGTACAACGGATTTCCTGCATTCTGATTGGTTGTATCATTCTATGGTGTGGGACAAAAGCCAATAAGTAGCCTTATTTATAAATACACTCCTAGTCGATGACATCAGCCTGCACTTAGTCAGAGTTTCCCTCCCTTTCTTTCGTTATCTTAATCTTGAAATCGAGTTTTAGGGGAATTCAAAGGTGCGCAGCCGTAGTACACTCACCTCTGGGGTCTGGGGTTCGAGTCCTGGACTCGCATTACACGTTCTTGTTGGGTCTCTCCCTTGTCTGTTCTCTGGTTTTCCTCCCCCCGTAAAACCCAACACGCTAAACTCCAATTCCACCTGTGAGCAGCCGTATAGATCAGCCCAGAGGTTGTTTCTGGGTTCAACAAAATGGTTGATTTGACATGGAAAACACTTTTTGTTACTCGTACCATGCTCGGGCTACCGTGATTATTGTATTGTATAGACTTTTTTTAGCTTGGGCATAATGTTTACCCATTTCAGACCACGTGTCATCCTTTTGGGAATAAGTTCCTTTGTTTGAAGCTCATCCATATTAATGTATTTTCTCAAGCGTTACCAAGAAACAGAGAAACAATACCCAAGGGAATGACACGTGGTCTGAAATGGGAAACATTGCTACCAAGCTAAAAAGGTCTATTGATACGAATGGTGTTGTGTTTCAGATGTTTCATTATACAACTCAGCTAAGCTCATCAGCCACAGTCGAGACTCACCCCAATAATTCCAACACTCCACTTTCATGTGAAACAGTGTTCAACACAACCAGTAACACGGAAACAGAATATGTTGATCAAACAGTCTCAATAGATTTGCCACAACACATCCAAGGATCTATGGAACTATCTAGGGACGCTCCAGTTGACCATCAGCCACGCACACCGGTAACCAAAACGATCCATACACCAAAGAGCTATGTTAGTGACGACTCGCTGTGGCTTGCTATGGAAAATGATTGTATTGATAATAATTTAGATGTCATTAGTACAGATCTTCATTGTAGCAACCTTCATGACAATCTGGAGTCTTTGAAAGATTTGTTTCCTGAAAATCATAACACCAAAGAAAAAGAAAACGCACAAGGCTTAGGCTTGCTGAAGAATTACTTTGAAGGACATCACCAGAAATCTTTCCTACGATACAGCGATAATGAACCAAGCAGTCCTAAAAACAACAGTATCAAAAGCTTTCCCTTGGACCGTGCCTTCTTGCCTTCTGCTCCCCCAACCGCTGGCAGAAACGATGCATACATAAACGCGACGGAATACAGTGGTAAACCCCAGGACACAAGAACAGATGGGGACACGCAAACACAGGATGAAAAAATACTAAACAAGCAGAGAACATCAAACGCGGTCCCATTGTATCTCACAAGGCGAAGCACTGATGTACCTCGGCGAGAAATGGAAGTACGGGACAGTATTCATCAACAATGCATGAAGGTAAACATACCGTACACATTGTTTGACGGGACGGTCGCCTCCTATGTGGGAAGCTGAAATTCCGAATCCACAAAAAATTTAATTCGCATCCAGATATGCAAAATACGAAATCTGTAATCCAGAATCCAGAACATTATTCTCATTCTCGTGTCTCTAATCCTCCATCCCTCTTATTGAGTATCGTATTTTTGGTATCTAGTTTTCATCTCATTGATGCATTTCTTGCAGCCCAGTCATCTTGGATTACCATACAATTGGCATGACTCAAGAACCGTCAACTACAACTATTACCCTACCACTACAAGAAAGTCCGTACCAGGAGCAAGTCTTTTTCCGCATGGTTCTTTTGACTCTGGTTTCCCACAATCAAACTGGAGTGAAAATCTTCATTATCAGACTTCACAGTACTTTGGAAATGTCCAGGACAGTGTTGGTGCCAATAGTTTATTTCACAATAATCCTGACAGGTAAATTATAGGGAATACAGTTCTCCCTTCTAGTAATCCTTATCCTTCCCATGCCCGAGTTAGCTGCATGAGCTGGCCAATGTTTAAAGATTTTAACACATCTTCCAATCTTATAATCACAGGCGCTTCAATATCAGTGCTAACGTTGGTGTAGCGCAACCATTGTGTCGTCCAAAAGTAAGGGATGATAAACTTGCTACTCCAGGAACCACAACAAATAACCATCCATCTACCAAACAATGCCATCACTCACTTCCAATGTTTGAAGACCTATTTGAATCTACACCAATAAAGGCATCCAATCAAAGAAAGGTAGATTCAAAGTATACTTCCACAAGTTTTAGCAACTAAGCTTATAGCCTTGAACACAAGATGCTTTCTTCATTGCAGGCTCTTAAAGAGCATGAAGTGCCTAGACTCGACCCTTCACCAGATGGTAAGTTCCTTGCGGGCCATTGCTCCATGTAGGTGAGGAATTGCTAAATATTCCTGATATAATCTTGAAAGTCAGATTGGATGTCTGATCTTTGCCATTTTGTTCACGTTTTTCTTCATCACAAAACGTTTATTTGCATCTTAATGGATGTCAGTCAAATGAATGGAAAATCATACGTTTGACCAACATTGTGAATAAAAAGCTAGCTTCCTTTTAAGATTTTTGTTCATATATTTTCAGATTATCTAAATGAATTGTCAATATTTTCCACGCTGAGTGATAACCAAGTTCCCATCAAGAAACAAAAGTTGACATATGAAAAAGTTCCAGGAGCAAAAGATGGACAGACAAAGCTCACTTTCACCTAGAAAACTGCTACCTTTAATCTAACTTTCTTTGATAAAAAGGATTATCTAAGTATATAAACATCTAAATTAAGATTACACACATATATGGGGCATGCAGGTGACTTTGCAAATGTATTTAATGTACAAAGTTGGGATTCTGTTAGTCATCATCAGTGTTTTCTTGTTCTTTCTTTATTTGATGAAATGAAGGAGCACTTGATAGTACTCTATCAATTAAACCAAACTCTTTAGCCTCTTCTGGTGTCATAAACTTGTCTCTTTCTAACATTTCCTCTGCAAGATAACAGTATTAAAATTTCAATACTTTGTATAATGTACTAATAAATGCAAATGTACATTTTACCTATTTTCTTGAAATCTTGTCCTGTGTGCTTCACATAAAGATTGTTAATGGATTTTTTCATTTTCAGGATTTCCTCAGCTTGAATAGCTATATCAGTAGCTTGACCCTGTAAATATCATCAATGAAATGAGTACTAGGGAAAACTGATATAGAGGATATTACATCATGGGTGTGAAAGATAGGAATTTTATCTTTGAGTGTTGAAAAGATCTCTCACAAGTGAGAGCACTTTTCCTGAAATTTGCTAAAACAAATAGAAATTTTATAATTGACTCAAGAATATCATAAAATTCCTAAGAGTATTCATGGTAATACATGTAATGCCTTTTAGAATTAACCACTTGATACACTTACATATGCTCCTCCACTAGGCTGATGAACCATTATTCTAGAGTTAGGTAAAGCATGCCGCAACCCTGGACTACCAGCAGTCAAGAGAAGAGAGCCCATACTACAAGCCTGGCCTACACACCATGTTGAGATAGGAGGCTGGATATACTACAATAAAAATAAAATCAATCATTTTGAGTGTAATCAAATGTCTTGTTACAAAAACAATGATATCATACATCAACACAGCATCTTGCAACTAGAATACCTGCATGGTATCATATATGCCTAATCCTGCAGTTACCGAACCACCTATTGGAGATTAATATTAGAGGATTATTAAACTTTATGTAATCTGTCATAGTTCAAAGCTGTACTGCAGGACTAAAGTGACATACCTGGACTGTTAATATACATATGTATAGGTAGTTTGGCACTTTCAGATTGTAAGAATAACAGCTGAGCAATGACAAGACTAGCTAGTTCATCTGATACCTGAAGCATAAATGACAAATAAAATTAGCTGGCTTTCATCGGGTAATGATGATGACATAGATGATGATGGTGATGATGATGATGATGATGGTGATGATGGTGGTGATGATGATGATGATGATGATGATGATGATGATGGTGGTGGTGGTGGTGGTGGTGGTGGTGATGATGGATGATGATGACAATGATGTTGATGATGATGATGACAATGATAACAATGATGATGACAATGATGGTGATGATGATGATGAAAATAATTATATATTATCTACTTACAGGCCCCATAAGGCAGACGATCCTTTCTTTCAATAACCTTGAGAAAATATCATATGCTCTCTCACCACGACCCTGTTAGACAAAATACATTAAGCTTATTCACAATTCAAATGTATTAAAAATTTATTACCTATGTATGATGGCCAATGTATAATGATGATAAAACATAAAACCCTTACATTAACAAGTATTTTATAAGAATTAGCATTTACAAGTTATAGGATTTAAACTAAAAGTATTGTATAAAGCTGATAAATTGAATACTATATACTGTTCAATTTTCAAAGTATCCACAAAACTTACTGTAGATTCAATGACCATGGGAATCAGAAAACCTCTTCTAGGCGTGGAATGAAACGATCTTACAAAACGAGAAAATCTCTGAAATAATAATATACCACATTAAAGGTCTGTGTATAGAGCCAGCCTTAAAAACATGTCATAAAGTGATCCAAAGAGATTTTTAAAAATGTTATTACGTGAATACTAAGTCTTGCCGCCATCTTGGATTCTTTGGAGATTCCGCTGTACGCAGTATCGTGTATTCGTAAAACCATTCAAGTGTCATCAGGAGTACTTCCGGTCTCACCAGTCTTCTTCCAGCTGTTATAGATTTAGCAGTCCGCAGTTGTTGGTAATATGTTGTCCATGCGGTGGTTGATGTTTATACCCGTTACCTCACATTGCTAAACCAAATCAACAGCATTTTTATTGAATATGACCATCCAATCACTAGCTATTGGATCACACGTGGGTGACCATCATCAGATGTAATCTGACGGAACGAAGCCCCGAACCGTGCAACGAAAGATGGAAAAAATGGCGCTCTTCATTAGAGAACTTTATGTACCAAGCTTCTTGACAGCCTTAGCGTGTTTTTTCCTCTTTTTATGGGTAGTATTATTCATTCTTCACCTAATAGCGATCACTGGAGGGTAAGTAAATAATACCGTACAAATATCGTTGAAAAATCAGTCGTGAAAATTCCACAACTCACGAGAGACTTTGAACCTTTGTCTTATCATTTATTTTCACTATATTTTATTAGGAAATTGTTATTATATAATTCCACACCAGCTGTAAACGAAAATGAACTTCCTGGAGTCTCGATATTAAAGGTATGTACAAACTAGCAGAGATTTTTTCATTCAAGGTTTTCGCTGCACCAGCGTGCTAGCAGGACTCGTTTCGCGACATTGATCATGAGTTTAACTAATCTTATGTTCTGCATTTTGTGCTAAGAGTTTTATTTATTTATCTTCTATATCTTCCTGATTCTGCGAAGCCCTTAGCAGGAGAAGATTCTCACCTTATCAAGAATTTGAAAACATTTTTTGAACTTAATTACCCTAAGGTAAGTACAATCGTAATCGAGAAAGATCTACATTTCAATGAATAACAAAAATGGAATTCCTTTTTCTCGCATCGTACGAGATTCGCTTCACTTAGCTTCATTCAATCTCTTTTTCGTGTTTTGTTTGTTGAATAATTTTATTGTGAATGTGTTCAATATTCTTTTTTTCAGTATGAGATACTGTTTTGTGTACAAGATGAGCACGATGGAGCTATTTCAGTGGTTCAACAACTTATGAAGTCATATCCACTTGTAGATGCGAAAGTCTATGCAGGTAAATTCTAATATCTATTCCTGACAACGAGTAAAACCATTGCTTTTTAATTAGTTTAACTTTTCTCACTAAACAATATTGTCTAGATTGTTCTGAATATTCATACATTCTTTACATAATAGTTGAATACACTGTTGTTTCATCAAGTTTTTGCCGACTGCATTGCATTGTATATTTTCAATTCCTTTTAATTCTATTTTTCTGATTTCATTTTTTTGATAAAGCAGTTTTTTTTGGTTATTGCTATGGGTTCATGTCAGAGGATACCAACTTTATCTGTTGTTAGTGATCAATCATGCATTACTTTCTATGATAAAGATATCAGAAAATATTTAAAAAATACATCACTAATTTTTCTCTAATTTATTTTCATTACGAAGAGCATCCTTAATATTTGGCTCTCTTTTTGCCTGAGGGTAATCACCGATACAGAATGTTTTTAAAAAAGGCTTTTCTTAGACTAGTGCCAAAGTTTTTATTTACAATATATTTTTCTTGACCTTATTCATTCATATCATATTCCTTGTCTCTGATCATTCATAAGTTGGTCATCATGATTATATTCAAGGAATAAGTGTATTTATCTCAAAGATAAAGAATTTTTTTCTACACTTGACAGCTGTAAAGATCAGTGTCAGTGTTTTGGTTTACCAAATTATTAATATTTAATTTAATTTTTTTCATTCTTAAAATGTTTCAGTATATCAAAAGGTAGCGATAAATTTCAGTGCTTGTATAATAGCATTTATTTTAAAATTAGAGTTTAAAATGCTATCACGTGTAAATTTGTGTGCTGTATGCAGAGAAAACTAATTGGATGGATAATGCTGCAGGCATTTTGCTCTCTGAAATTGGAATCAGTTTGCTGCTGGAAACATATTCTAGTTAAGGTTCAGATAGGTATTGCCTTGGCTGGTATGGCAGACAGTTAAACAGTGCATATGGTTAACTAGTGAAATTGAAAATTCTTATCCTAGACCAAATTAATATAATCAAATGCATCAGTCGTTGAAGACTGTGTATCCCAAATCATGAATTTGAATATGTAGAAAAGCTTTGGGTAACAATATGAGAACAGTATGTGAAATTGCAGATTATCATGTAATTTATATTATTATATAGCAAGGTAATTTCACACACTGTTCTTGACCAATTTGCAGTTTTTATAACTTACAATACAGACCACCAGCCTTATTTGCCATATAATAAAACATCTTATTATATACCAAGTGTCAAAGTTCAATTTTCCTCAATTTCTATTGGTTGAGAGTGTATCACGTGAACGTGAAGAAATTCGACTGTCTCCCTGGCGACAAGTCTGGGAGGGCAATAATATGTTGTGGACCGGGAATAACAAAACTGGAAGTCACGTGACTGAAAAAATATCAAAACCAGAAACCAAAATCCAGCACATTAGCACGCATGTTTGCAAAATTCATTCTTTCTCAATTCTCAATTAATTTTCTCACATAATGAATTGACAGAAGCCAGAACAGTAGGCGTAAACCCAAAGATCAACAATATGAACCAGGGATACAAAGCAGCTAAATACAACCTGCTGTGGATATGCGACAGTGCCATTAAAGGTAATAGTATGCTCTTGATGTAATGTATTATCAGAATGGTTATTAAGTCCCAGTGTATGAGGATTTCTTGAAGTTTTTTTTTTTTCATTAAAAAACTACCTTGTCTCATGTTTCCTTTTAGAATATATGTTGTGTGGTTGCACCAAATGACCACTTCTGCCTCTTCCTCTTGCCTAGCTCACAGATAGGACTACATTGTCTGCAAAAATATGCTTTACTATAGTAATGTACTATAGGTATCATGATCTTTCAAAAGGAGAATGCTACAATATGATATCCTAATCATCAGACACTCACCCCCCCTGCCCCCCCCCCCAACTTCAGTGGAAATTTAAAACAGGTCTGGAATAACTATTTTACTGTGTGATTATTTGAAGTGGGCTGGCTTGGTTTTCTGAGATCCTGGCTTCTCTATTTGGTTGTTGCAAATAAGATGGAAAACAGGCCAGCCCGGTAGGAACAGTTTGAAACAAGGTATATAACTTGATGACATTTTCTTGCTAACTTACAGTTAACCAGAAAACCTTACTAGAGATGGTATCACACATAGGGCCTAAAGTTGGAATGGTACACCAGGTCAGCTGATATATACAAACAATTATAAAGTAGAGCTATTGTCATAATAACTAATGCTAAAAAGTAAGATTAACGGCGACTAAATCATTCCTGCCATTTATATTCATATTGTTTATTACCTTGATTTATTTTCTAGATTCCGTTTATAACTTGTAGCACTACAGCATCATTTGCTGCTGTTGTTGATCAGGTAACATCACTGCCAGATAACTAACTCTCAATAATTGTAATGAGCAGATTTATAATATTGAGTGTCATAAAACTCAGTTCCATAACAGAACTGTATGGATTGTAGATACCTTGATGCCTAGTTTTCCATTCTCTTAACAGGGATGGTGGACCAGTTCTGAAAGTGTGTAGGTGTGTGTGTGTGGGGGAGGGGGGGCTAGATTAGTAAATCCTTACCACTTTGTAGTAGAGCATGTGTCATTCTTGTAAAACGTGGGAGGGCTTCAGCTCCCTATCTACACCATCCCTATTTAATGTTCACACTCTGACACCTCTCACTGGGGAGGCAGAGGGGGGAGGGGTGGTAGATAGCTAATCATTGTCATGCATGTTGGATGAACAGATTACTAACCAGCAAAATTACATTTCTTACAGGTATATTTTGGTACACAGCATGCATTTTTATACTTGTTTGCAAATACAGTTGGACTGGTTTGTGCTAATGGCATGTCTACTCTCTATAATAAAACGGTATTAGATGAACTAGGTGAGTTACTGATACTGTACATATAAGTTACTAATATTTAACCTTGAGCCAAATTCATCATTGATTAAATATGACACCTCCAAGCTGTACTGGTATGTAATGTGGGAACATATGGCACTGTAACCAACCATTCCAGATTTGCTCGCTGTTGACACACCCAGCCACTAAGCCACACCTATTGCTTGTATGATTTAATTTAAAGTGTCTATGACGCATCTGACAATATTCTCAGTATCCAGTCAGTATAGATTTTACATGAGGTGAGCTGTTCTATGACCAAAAGAAATTATAGAGTTTGACTGATGCATCTTGGAGTTATGAAGGTTTTTCCATGCCATATGCTAATGACTGTGACGTCAAGGGAGTCATTCCTGTTTATTTGTTGTTCCTTTTATTTGGAAACACTGAATACTTTGTGAAAACTAATTAGCAATAACTTTTATAAGAGCCACAGGTAAAACAGAGATAACTTTCAAAATTCAATTTATCTCATGTATCGGTTAAATTTCATATATTAAATGATGACTCTTTTGACGTCAAAGTCATTAGCATGTGGCATGGAAAAACCTTTATAACTCCAAGACGCATCAGTCAAATTATATAATTTCTTTTGGTCATAGAACAGCTCACCTCATGTAAAATCTATACTGACTGGATACTGAGAATATTATCAGATGGGTCATGGGTCAAGATGTCTGATTTAACTAAAGATGTTTGATTTCAATTTTTCATAATTTAGGTGGATTAGAAGCATTTTCCTGTTACATAGCAGAAGATTATTTCATGTCAAAAGCTATTCATGCAAAGTAAGTAAGATCTGGGCAAGATCTAAGAAGTTTAATTAACTCAAGGAGAGATAGTGTATGATTGGAATGTTCTTGTTACTTTCTTCAGGGGTTACAAGATAGCATTCAGCTCAGAACCAGCCATGCAGAACCCTAGAACCCAGTCATTAGAGCTATTCCAAAAAAGAATGTTGAGGTAGGCGCTGATGAAGTTTATTACAATTTTAGATTGGGCAGGGGGGAGGGGTAGGGTTATTTTTAGTACTCTTATGGAAGATCTGTGAGGAAGGGGTTTTAAGTTAGATATTTCCTTGATTGAAGGATGAGTATGGACAATATATTTCACATTACACATTAATTTTTATACCAAATATATGAAGACTTACACTTGTTTCCCCCAAAGTTGTTTCTCCTGGAACTCAATATTGCTAGGGTACACATTTGTAAGCTATGCAGTGAGTTATCCACTTATGCAAAAGTTTATTAACTAAAATGTCCATTCTAATACAGGGACCGCGGAGTGGTTTTTAGTTGGGAGGGCTCACGACTGCCAAAGGCAGGAGTTATTAGGGGGGTCCAGGGGTATTCCCCCCGGAAAATTTTGAAATTATAACCCTTGGAAATGTGATTTCCAGCATTTTGAGAGCATCGAGAACACACATTGCATCAAATTTATGATGGAAATATTGCGTAACTTAACAATGAGAAAAGGTATTCTAATCGTGACAATAATAAATTTATTTGATAAAGTCAATAAAGTAACCAAAGTCTCATGTCTATTTACAAATGGATATATAGATTTACAAAAAAATACTAATACGAGAAAATCAAGCTTTTAAACCATCTTATAGATTCATTGAATTTCGTGGACCATGAAATTTGTCAATGACTGCGATGCATCATGGGAAGCGTATAGCGCTTTATAGGTCCTTTGTTGTAAAAATTCCAAATGTATGACGCAATCGATATCAAGAGTTCCTCGTTCAGGTGTCTAGAATTGAATCATTCGTGGGTGCTCTGAGGGTTAGATATTTCTGTCTTCACTTTGATCCAAATGTCTTCCGTTATTTAGAGAAAAAATAAATAACATTTTCATTCCATGTTTTACGTGTTTTAAATTTGCTGAGAAGAGCCGGATACCAGAGCTAGCACTTACTTCTATATTTTCAAAAGAGCCAAAAAAAAAGGGGAGGAAAAATTATTGGGGGGGCTAAAGCCCCCCAGCCCCCTGCTCTGCGGTCCCTGTAATAGACCTAATCACCTTGGACACAATGTTTACCCATTTCATACCATGTTTCATTCCCTTGAGAACATGATTCTTTGTTTTGTGGTAATGCTTGATAAGATACGTTAATATGGATGAACCTTGAACAGAGAATTGTATTCTCAAAGGAATGATGCGTGGTCTGAAATGGGTAAACATGCCCAAGGTGATTAGGTCTGTTATAATAATATCTTAATCTACTTAGATGGACACGTCTTCGGCTGACTATGGAGCCATTTCCTTCATACCTGGAGCCCTTCACAGAGAGTATTGTGATTGGCATTCTTGCTACCTGGGCTGTATGGCAGCTATGGGGAATCAGTATAATGGTGTTCTTTGTTGAACATCTCATTTTAACATTTTTCTTCGATTATCTTCTTCTAAGGATTGTTCAAGGTGTTCATGTAAGTATGTTTCTCTTCAAGTAAATAATCTTAAAGATATTCCTTATTTTTAGACCAAGAATTTTAAGACCATGTCATAAATTTATTCTTGTATATGCTAACATGCTAGAAACTTTGAAGAGAAAGGTCTAAAATTGACTCAAAATTCATGGAACACCAAATAAAAAGTGATGTGAAATCTTTGGGATATCCTGAGCAGGGTTGGGCCATAAATGCCTGTGCAAACGCACACAACATTGTTGACCAACAACATCCAACATTGTTGGGCCCAACATGTTGAGAGCGTTTGAACACCATGTTGCATGTTGTTGGGGACTTGTTGGATGTTGTTAGGCGAAGTTAGAAATGCATCAAACTTCAGAGCCAACAAGTCCCAACATTTCTTTTGTTTCATGGCCATTGAAGCGTAGCCCAACAATGTTGCGTGCATTTGGACAGGATGTTGGGTGTCATGCCCAACAATGTTGGGCTTGCACATGTAAAATAAGCATCGTATCCATGGAAATTTCACACAAACAAGCCCATTACCCAACACTGTTGGGACTTGTTGGGTCCGTTTGAACACAAACACCAACAATGAACCAACAACTGCCAACAATATTTGCACGGGCCTTAAGAAAAAAAGTCCACTTTTTTTAAAATCTACTCTATTTTTGTGTTTGTATAACAGTTGCATGGTCCACTGCCGCCTCTATGGAAGGTGTTTCTAGCCTGGCTATTTCGTGAATTTTTCTGCTTGTTATTCTTCTTCCAAGCTGCATGTGGGCGTCAAATAGAATGGCGAACAGCACAATTTAGATTACTTCATGGTGGCAAAGCTGAACTGGTTATTAAATGTAAAGATATTAACAGCCATTGCTGTTAGTTATTATTAAGAATTATTATCTATTTATATCAATGCAATCATCACTGGCAATGGAGGTTTGTGAATCATTATTTATATAGTAAATTTTTAGTCTAAACTTGGGTTTATTAGTGTGTAATAATAATAATGACTGGTGATTCAAATGATGTAAAATATCCAATATTTATTTTAAACAGTAATTCACTTTATGAAATTCTTTTTTGATACTGTGCCAAGGTAACAAATTATTTTATAGTGTAATAAGTTGTTATGCTTGCTACTTTTAATGGGTTTATTATCCACATTCTTTGTAATTACCACTTTATTATACCAGCTACACATTAGTATTCTTGTTGAATCAGTGTCCAGCCAGATGGCAGTCAAGATGACCAGTTGAATATGACTAGATGCTTGTCAACTTGATTGCCAAATGTGAACATATACAGTTCTTATTTAACTGGACATTGACCAATCACCAATGCATTCATAAAGATATATACCTATTTCAAAAAATGTTGGTGTTGTGTGATCGTCCGGGTGTATAGTGTAGTCACTTGAGAAAGACTGTTGTTGACATCTGACATTTCGACAACCTGAGCGGAAGTCATCTTCAGAGTGAGCAAAGTGTCGAAGTGTCAGATGTCAACAACAGTCTTTCTCAAGACTACACTATACACCCAGACGATCACACAACACCAACATTGTTTACACCAGGGTTCAAACCATTCACTCTTATTTCAAAAAAGGTTGTCGCAGCTACAGGCAGTAGGCAATAGCCGATAGCCGATAGACCATTCCAAGACCCAAGAATAGATGGAATGACTTGTGTTTCTTCTTATTCTCATCCCCGGGGGGGGGGGGACTCTCTTGAAAAGTGGGTAGGGGGGCTCGGCGGACGATTTTGAAAATGACCCTAAAAGGTACGCATAAATTAACTGAGATGCTGATTTCAGACCCTAAAAGGTGCGACCATATTTATTCATTTTTTTATTCAAAATTGATAAATATACACTTAGCTGCATCAAATACTTTGTTTTTCGGGAGATTTCCAAACTTTAGCAAAGTATTGTCATATGGTCAGGCTTATTTATCATACAATGAACAGTACTATCATGAAACAATTAACACTTATTTACTGGGACCGAGGGAAACAGTATGTTATGTGGTCCCGAGACCATTGATGTTTCCCGAAGCAGAGCTGAGGGAAACATCAGCAGTTGACATATTATTGCCCTCCCAGACTTGTCACCAGGGAGACAGTCGAATTTCTTCACGTTCACGTGATACACTCTCGACCAATAGAAATTGAGGGAAATTGAACTTTGACACTTGGTATATAATAATAAACAGTAACAAATTGTAATAAAATGCATGCAAACTGATTCCTAGAATTTTTGACTGAAACAGTCTAAAACAAGTACGACACTTGGCGCCGTTGACGACCTCTAGAACTTGTCACCAAGTCAATTCTTCGACCATCGTCTTCCATATTCCCGTCGTTGGACGAAGCACGTGCTGCTGCAGATGATGCAGATGGTCTTCTTTCAGCTAAACGGCTTAAAAACTCCAAGACGGCATTAAGATCTTCTTCACGCAAGT
>JAAAQI020123873.1:0-15104 GCA_011800005.2 Stichodactyla mertensii
AATGGCCAACACTTAGTAATATAAGTCAACCAAATATGCTCGAAAGCCTGGGTAGACATCACAGTCATTAACATATTGAAAGAATAAACCTTCATAACTTAAAAATGCAACATTGAGATGAAGAAATATTTTACCATTCAACTATTGACTTCATGTGGAATCAATACTGAAAGTATTGTCTAGGTGCACTTTAAGGCATCTAAATTTTAGCATCATGAGGTGGCATTTCAGTGCTTTTTTTTCTGGTTCAGAATATAACATTCCCAAATTTGTATGCACAACTACAACAATGGATTCAAGTCATTAAGATTTTCAGTATAAATACAATAGTTTTTATTTTAGACATGTTTCGGTGTTGCCCAATGCCATCATCAGTGTTACATAATATTGGAGAATGAAACTATAAATACTTATTTACACATGTTGGAATTTGTATACCAGAAGAAAAAAAATATTAAATGCTTAGTGAAAGACTGGAATGCGTGACTTGTTGGTTTAAATTGGGATTGACCCACTTGATATGCATAGCTTCTTTCAATCTAAGTTGGCATTTAGAAGAAGCAGAATCAATGATACTGAAATCTTCAAAAGTGGAGGCCTTTTTACATTTCTCCAAGGCTTGGAGATGCTTAAATATGTGAGATGACTTATCTCTCTTGAGATGTTCGTTGACATGTGTGGAAAAATGGCAATAGGTCTCACTTATGTAACAAGCATTACAGCTAGGACATAAAAATTTGTAAACCACACAAAAATGCAATTCTCTAGGAATCAAGTCATTCAAATAATTCAACATGGTAATTTTAGTGAAGTTGGAGAAGCAATTTACGGTTCGCATTCAAACAATAGCAAACCAATCACTCTACCACTGGTTTTCCCAGTGGAATACATCTTGTCCCCCAAACAGCATTATAAACTGCCTGTTTTTGCAAAGGTTCCTTGAATTGCTTTTCATTTGAATCTATTTAAGCCTTATGAAATGCTTTTTCATGTTTTGTTGTTTTATTAATACATAGGATATTGGGAAAACATGAGAAAAGTTTTAAGATCACAAAATGCAGGTGACAAATCCCAACAAAATGTACAAAACTGATTGTTGTCAGAATTTCAGGTGTGCAGTTTTCTAGCAGACTTTATTTGGCTTGTGGGACATAGCAACAGTAGTTATGGAGTACCGGAATGATGAATCCATCCTTTGCATAACTCTTTCAACAGTTCTCAGGTTGCCTGAGCAAAGTGCCTGTTTTCAGAAAGTTTTCTTGGGTTACTTGAATTGGATTATCATTTTTGTTTGTGATCAGAATCTCAGATGTGCAGTTTTCTAGTGGACTTCATTTGGCTTGTGGAACAAAGCAACAGTAACTATGGAGTTTCAGAACCATGAATATTAATTTGTAATTTCCTCTTCCTCCAAATTTGAATATATTAGTTTTTCATTTCTCATGGGACAATTCCATGTGCAGTGAATGATAACAAGCTATTGATTGAAGTTATGCAAACTGCCCCTCAAAAGTGTGAATAAGGAACCTTGTTTTCTCTTACTTTGTATCTGCACTCAATTTCCTTATTGGTATGGATCTCCTGTGCAATTTCCCTGTAAAAATTGAATTGCAGGTTTAACATAACAAGATTGCTTATAGCTTTTGTCTGGTTATTTAGGAAAAATAGGAGGCCTTGAAAAAAAGGGAAAAGAAAGTGGGTTTGGAATTTTATTTCTTACTTGAGGAGGATTTTGACAAACTACAGACAAGCAGTGTATTTTGGTACCTGGGCATACTGGCCAAAGGCATAAATAATAAATGGTCCCTAAAAAGATGGACGTTGGTCAAAATATTAAACGTTCAGAAATGTTAACACAACTTCTTGTAATTCTTTTTATTATCCCTAAAAAATAAATTTCATTAAACAATCTAATAGTTTTAATATATCATATGATGCCTGGGAAGCATGGTGTGCACTGTTATTGCATAGGGGTCTCATGTTCAATCCCTGGACCTACTATCCCATGTCAGTAGAGTAACGTTTGTTGGTTCTCTCCTGTGCTTTGAGGGTTTTTCTCCAGGTTTTCCTGGTTTTCCTCCCTCTGCAAATACCAACCAACAACTAAATTCCAATTCGATGTTTGGGCATTCACCTTAGATTGGAGCCAAGCTCTGTTGCGAATGGCCCACATTCGCAACAGGCCCAATAGACTAAATGACACTTTGTGAGAAATGGTTGATGTGCACCACCAGCATTGAGCATTCAATTCAAAAAAAAATTAAGGCTGCTTTGAGACTTTAAAAAAACGTATTTTGCAAATTATTTTGAACTACTTTTTACCTGAAGACTTTTCCACATAAAACACCACAAGGGTTGGTGGATCGTATCTAACTCCACATTTCTTAGGTGAATACATGATCATTGTCATCCAAAGGTTGCTACATGTCCTGAATTTGGAATAATCAATGAATTATTATCTCAAATGTTGTTAAAACATTTAAATTTTGCGTTTTGCTCTTTTTGCCGCCATTTTGAAGTTAGTTGGTCAGCAGTCTTGCTTGGAGTTTACGCATGCTTATGTGGTATAACACTGCTGACCATGAATTGCTAAAACAAACAAATACTTCTAAAATGCGCGCCAAAAAATATTTCTTCAAGATGAGTGGATTCTGTTCCTCAAATACCCGGAATTTCTTCTCTGTAACGAAGTAGGAATGATCTTGGGTTTTCCTATTGCTTTTACCTGACCCTAATCTAGTATTTTCCCGCCACACATTAATGTTTTAGTAATTTATCATGAGCTATTTACAATAAATCTAGCCGGATGACTTCAATAGTTAGAAATAATTTTAAAAAATTTGATGCCGATTCCAAATAGAAAGGAACAAGAGGCGTCGAGAGTAGGCTTTCATTAAGTTAGAGCTTGAGAATTCATAAAACTTTTATACGTTTTCGAAGAAATATGGCGCATTACACACTGTTTATCCAAAATATGTCATTATGCAAGAAGTAATAGTTGTAAATAAACCAAAATCTAGCTTTTTTATGTTGAAACCAGAATGGGAACAGTCGCTCTCGCTCAGACTACGGTCAAAGACGTAAACAAAAAGCTTGTTCTAGTAATTATGTCGGCTCTCAAACTCTTACGAAAGGTTTCTTATTACCTGTCTTTTCTTTAAATGCAGGGAAAATGTAGACTTCCGTTCAATATTTGGCTGAGGTTTTTTGCCATCCTCAAGAAAAAGAACTAAACGTGTGCAGTTCTTTGATGCACCTTCCCAACCTACCCGTAATGCTTTCGGATTTTGCGCGTGTAAAATTTCCAATGTTGCCATGGTGATTCAGCGGTTTTAACCGTATATTCTTCTTGTGAATCTCATTAGTTTAATAATATATTATTTTTGGTTTTTTTTTATATTGTTTGCTTATTATTGTTTTTTTTTTTTTTTTTTTTGGAGGGGAGGGGGTTGGTTTTCTTTTTCTTTTTCTTTTTCTTTTTCTTTTTCTGTTTTTTTCTTTAGGCTGAAAGCCCATCATCGATATAAAAGGCTGGTTTTTATGGTTAAAAATTATCAAGAACCACGTGCACGTCATTATTTGACACCAAGATGGGAGGTAAGCTTCATCGGGATGTAGCATTTGCGTTCAAAGGTTGAAGTTGAAATGTACTGAGCTTATGATGAGATATGTTCAAGAGATTCATCCACCTCAGTTGTGTGAACAATAGAGCGGATTTCGTATGAGTGGGAAACGCTGCGGCAATCGTAGCCGTGCAGTAGCTGTACCGTACTGTACTGTAACCGTAAATACGCGTTGTGATTGGATGATTCACATAAAAACAATAGGAAGCCATTTCAGTGTTAACGCATACCGTAACGTGTACGAGTGCTGTAAGTAAGGACTGTACCTTTCCCACTCATATTAAATCTGCTCTAAGTCAAGTGAGTATTTCAGCGTATGCAGAAAACGTTTAATATTTTAACGTCATTTACGGTAACTTACATTATTCCCTGTCCTAACCAATAACGACTTCTATTATGCACCAGCCGAAGTAAACGTCCCCTCTTGCCCCCTTGCCCCGGGCACGACCGGGAACTATGCGGGGTACGCTTGTCAGCAGAGGGAAACGCTGTCATGATTTCAAATATCGTCGGTTTCGAAGCCAGCAGGGACATGACAAAATCAGATTGATTTCTTTCGTTTGAAATCGTAAGATGCGAAGAGTAAAAAATGGATGTTTAGAGATGGCTGGCGCATCCGCTTTTTACTTATTGGTAAGGTTGTTTGGTGCGCGAGGAGTGTATTTGACTCCTGTGTGGTTATTGGGGTTTGAGATTCTCTATATGATGTAGAATAGGATACCCATAGATTATTCAATTTGACCAAGGCCCTTTTACGTTGACTGTAAGAAATATGGGCTGGCACTAGTTTCAGACGACGTAAATGGGTAACTAGGACGTTCTGTCAGAGCACTCATTCTGTAGTAGTTTTCAGTGTATAAAGTAGTGAAAGTATTAATGCAAATAGAACAATTATGACAAAACGATGTATTGTCGAAGACAGTTCAAATACGCCAAACTCGATAACGTAAATTTCTCCGTCGAATTCCGAATTTTAAGTAGCGCACAACTAGATAGTGTGGATAAAAGTTATTACGATTGAGCGGCTTATTTTGAACAAGCTTGCTAAAGTCAGTTCGCCGAAAGGCGTAACTAAGTTTGATCTACATTTTCAGACATTTAGAGTTGCTTTGTGCGCTTTCATATTTTCAGATGGCAAAGAAAGTATTGCGGGCTCATACATCTCAAAAGGACCCTAAACTAACGCATGAAGACATGAAATAAAAATGTGTAACAAAGCATATCGAAACTGTATTACTCACAGCAATTGTTATGGTGCTTTCATAAAATATTAAATGAATCACCATTAAAGAGATTTTGCGGTAATGATCTTTGAAGTAGTATAACCTGAAGCTCAGCGCGCTGAACAAAGGAAACGAAATGACGCAAAGTGCAAGGGCGGGCATAATTCAACTCCACACCTAAATATAACTTAAAATAATACACGCCTGTGATTAAACGCCAAAATCCGTCATCTAAAACGTCTTTTCCACTATTTTCATTTTCTGTCTTTTAATTCTTCTTTTTCTTTTTCATATTTTTACTCTTGTTCATTTTTCTGTTTGTTCTATCATAATTTACAATCAATTGAAATTAGGAGTTGTTTTGTGTTCCAATTACAAAAGGAGTCATTTTGTGTTCCAACAATTTCATTAAAATGTATGTTCATTGTTTTAAAAATGCTTCCCGACGATGCGCAATTTGGTTCGGCGAAAATGCTCTCTGAGAACTAGAGATATTTAATTCATCCCTAATCCGATTTTAAACTTCCTAGTTGTTTATTGTTAGATTCAGTTACAGTTAATGTGTCCGTAGATAAGCAATAAAGTATTTTAAGTCTCCTGGATTAATTGAACCCACATACTACGTCTTTCATTTGTCTTTATAATAGCTTTTCTGATGTGCTCTAGTAGCTTAAAAGACGCGACTGAGTCTTAACCATTAAATAGATAACGATGCACTAGAGAAGTATGAAAAATCTTTTCTCAAAGGAAGGGGATTACGTTTCCATTTTCCTTTAACCTCACACTTTAGAAAACCACTTACGATGAGATTTGTCTACGCCCTTTATAACTAGTGTCTGCTTGCTATTTCCTTGAGTGAAAAAAAAAAAAAAAAAGTTCCAGAGTTTCTGCTCGCCTTAGCAGAAAGCAAAACTACAACAACAAACAAACCTAAAACTTAACTCGTCATCCTCTTTTTAAACGTTAAAACGTTTCACGACAGGAATGTAAGATCGGGCACGCGAGCCCCAAATTGTTTATCAATGTGAAGAATTTGTTTTTAGAATGATAAATGTTAGTCCGTCCATTGAATCTTAAATTTTTTAAAATGTTAGCCTTTCAATATAGCAGTTTGTGGCTTGTTTGCCAGCTTCGTGGAATCCGGTTTTTCACTGGAACGAGAGAGACAGAGAAAGAACCACGACTTACCGCGAAACGGTTCTATAGATATACAATATATGGCATGCCTAAGCGACAGTTACCCAGGCCATGAAATATTGACCGTTTAAAATTAGTGAACACTGACTCACTATTGATCTCCATTCTAGCACATTCAGACGCGTTTGTCTACTATTGAATTTATTCAGTAAATGAATAATATACTTGGTATTGTCTGCGAATAATCCTATTGGTAGTAGGAACGTCTAGAAACTGAGCGCCTCCTTGGCCGCACGTGTACTACGTCTCAATGAACTTCTTTATCAGAAAGACAGAAAGAGAAAAAAACATTCTAGGGGAGGATTTACAATTCATGTAGAAGGGGGCTATGATGATTTTGAAGGGGGTCATGATCTTTTCATCAGTAGATTTTTTTGTGAGGGGAAGTTTTCGATAATTTTCCCAAAAGTAACACAAGGTACAAGGGGGCTCATGTTTTTTTACTATTGTTTGCAGGGGGGCTTCCAAAAAATCTAAAGGTCAAAGTCTAAAATCATCACCTACATAAACTGTGAACGCTCCCTAGATCGTTCTCCGTTCATTACAATTGTCAAAATGCAATGAATAGCTTTAGGTTATTATGTTCATGAATATCAAGTAATAGTCGAAGCTTTTATGAATTTTGTTTGTAAAATTAAAATCGATAAAAACACGATTCAATTCAGATAGCATGCTTCTTTTCTTGGGCTGATGGCAATGACATGGCACACGTGCTTGTTGAGTCAGTTTTCCAGCTAGAATACGGTAGATATAAACGAATCCGATAGTGTCATACTAGTTTGCCACAAAAATCAACTAAAAGCATCGAAATTAATTCCTTAGTTAATGGTTCCAGGGCCTAAAGCCACGGATCAATTGCGGAGGAAGGCGTGAGGATGCGCCTTAAAATTTGCCAGGAAGAAGTTGGCATACTGTCGTTGGCTTGATTTTTTCACAGTTTTATCACAGATGAAAGATAAGATCAAATTCCTATTAAGTTGATGGAACTTTTGCCATACTCTCTCTCTCTCTCTCTCTCTCTCTCTCTCTCTCTCCAGATTTACTTTTCCCGCAAAAGATTATCGTGCTAAAATCTAATCGCGTCGCTAATCTGTAATCCTGTTCTAGGATACGAAAGTTTCAAGTACTTGATGACTGAAATTAAAGAACGATTAGACAATGGTTATTTTCTTCCTGCCTGACTCATCAGTGATGCCGTTTTCTTCATGTTTCCTACTCATTCCTTTTGCCACGTAAACACTATTTTCCTTCAAAAGACATTATTCTCGAGTTTGTTTTATTGTATTTAGGAAATCCTTCCCTCCTCGCTGTTTGGTGAATACCAAAGAATTTTTTGCTTGTCAAGCTGGCGTTTCAAGACTGTCGTAACGAGATGCTTAAACTCTCTAATCTCCTCGCCAAAATACGATTTAAAGAAAATCATTTATCCCTTAAGTTCTGAAAATAAAAAAAACAATTGAGCTTAACCAAATGGTTCTTATCTTTCGGGTTGTTTGAAATCAAATACCTGAATTACACATGTTGTACTGAGGCAGGCGATTTGAAAAATCCTACGTAAACAGGAATCGAATATTCATTATTTCCTTTAACAGCGTTTGTTTCCAAAAAGGACTGCTTTAAGCTTCGAATAATACGTCAGTGATCGTTACAATTGTAAGATAATTACATTCATAAGCTCAAATAATCAGGAAGCTCTAAATTAAGGACATAGTTCTCAACCTCAGAGACACCTGCGCATGCTTGCCCCAGGTTTTTTGTCGGGCATAGATCTATTCATAAGGGCTTTGTGTGTGATAAAGTATGTTAGATGAATAATATCCTAATTTATTGCGTTCGCGTCATTGTCGACATCGCTGTTGTTCTGCACTCTTTAAAAGGAAGTGGTTGGCCATTTTTTGCCATTGGTAGTTTAAAGTTCATCAAGGAATACGACTGTTAAAAACGTCAAGAGAAGTCGGACAAAAACCGAACAAGATGAAAGCCTGTATGGCGCTAATCTTTCTAGCCTTGTGTGCTTCCCATGTAAGATGTGTTAACACGAAGTCTGTTTTAGATAGTGAACGAAACGAGAAAACAGATACTATCAAACAATTTGATAATCGTCCTTGCTTGACGCCTGGATGCTTTTTGACGAGGACGAAAGAGAGACGCGACAGTGACTTAGGTACGTCTTTCCCGTCAGTGCCTGCTGCAAGACTGCTATTTGATCTTAAAACAAGATGTTTAAACAAAAGATGTTATGACAAGAAGGGAGACAATGATTCTGAAACTAAGAAGACGAACAGCCGTCTAAGATCATTTCTACAAAACCAATATCAGCAAGACTCCCAGCGGCCACCCTGTTTCAAAGGACGTTGCCCGTCAGGAGATTCCTCCGAGGACAACACAAGGACGCCTTAATTGATTACTGGACTTTGATTTCAAAAGACTCAAATGCTTCGAAGGAAATTCTTGACAATTTATTTCTAGACAGAAAAATCGAAAGACTCTTCGCGATAAATGAATTATACAGTTCGACCACGCACACAATTGCTTGTAATTTAAACTAACCAAATACCGTAATGATATTTAAAGAAGATCATTGAAATCAATCAGGTTAGATTTGTGATTTACTCTGTATGATATTGTAAGTTTAGCTTATTTGGAAATTGTGTCAATAGTTTCAAACAGCCACCACCATTGTTAAAGTAATATATATCGCTAATAAATTTATTGTCAAGAGACTGATATACTCAGAATAGAATATAGTTGATTAAGTGATGTGAAATGATCGAATGAAATGTTGCGACTCGTGGGTGTGATTGAAGATGTAGTAGGTAAGCAAATAAAACCCGCTTTAAAAAACAAACAAAGCCTGCTTCATTTTCTCGAAATTTTTGCGTTCCCATATCAACCACCATTTAGAAATACCTGCTAAAACATGATTTTTCTCTTTCTTGGTACTTAATATTTTTGCGCCACAAACGTTTGTCTGTAATGCACGAAATGCACGAAAACGAAAGCGAATGACAGTTGTTGGGACGGGGACTAGCTGTGCACAGTGAGAGGATCGACCCGGTGGGGGGGTATCGATTGATCTCCTTCGCCTTTTTCCGACCATTTTCCAGCCAAAGTCGTGGGGATACTCTCACGATGTACTGCAATTATCGTATAACATTATATTGGCCTTGAATGTGGGCAGTCGTGAGTAACGTGAGAAATTCAGACCCCCGCTCCCTTCTAGCCAAAATCAGTGTGAGGGGGAAACCTTTATTCCGGCGTCGCATTCATTTCTGTCTGAGAAGCCAGACGGGACAGGAAGACAAGACTGAGTATTCGGATTAGAAACGAGCAGTTATTATTTCTAAGCGAGGTTTTATACATCTCATCTCCTTTGTTGGAGATTCATAGAATTTTGACGCGTATTCAGGACAAGGGAATCATGGATCTTTGTTATCAGCTTTCACAATTAAACTAACAAGCTGTTGGTTTTGACCGTATGATGATCTTTTGTAAGGCCAAGATTCATATTAAATCTCATTGAGGATTCAGTCAAAGTCGACCATAAAGAAATTTCTTTCATTAGCTTGAAGTTGAATAAATGGAAAATGGAAAAGTAGCTAGTTTAAAGATTATGTGACTTGGCTTTCCAGACTATAAGGCCCACTTTACAAGGAGGGAGGGTAACCCTAGCACTAGGGTTACCCGCCAGCTAGGGTCGGTCAATAGTGAGTGTTGGCTTCGCCGTGTTGTTATCGTTCGAAGCTTTTCACGTAGTTATAGCCATTCATTTTTATAGTCTACTTCAATAGATAGCTCAACTTTACAAGGAAAAAATATAGGTAGGGTAACCCTAGTCCCCGGGGTAAACCTTGTTCCGCCATGATGGCCGTTTGTTGATTTGTGCTACAGGAGGTCTGAGAACTAGTAAATAGTTGTCCCGTGAAGGCGAGTTATCCCTAGCTAACGGCTTTACAAGGGGAAAACTTAACCTGGACAGAAGGGTTTCCCTATAAAACAGACAGGGTAATCCTAGCACTAGGGTAACCCGGGTAAGCTTGGGCCTAAAGAACCGTGATGACTGACAAGCTGCTGAGGGTCACGTCAGGCACGTGTACTATGAGAGGTCGGGGCGGAACTGCCATTTTACTCAGTAGTAATCCAAGCTATTCTCAAATGCAACTATTTTTAGATGTGATATTTTAGAACAAATAGAATATTAGGATAGATTAAAGATGATATTGTCAAGTGAGTTTGTTGAATTTATCACTAAGTACAAAATAGTAAGTACAAAATAAGTGGCGTGATAATCGAGAAAAAACTTTCGGGTTTTGATTTCTCTTTTTCATTTCTTTCTTTCTTACATTCTTTCTTTCTTTTTCTTCTTTCCTTCCTTCTTTCTTTCCAGTTTCTTTCTCTCTTTCTTTCGTCTGAGGTTTCACAGCAAAAGGAATTTGCTAGTAAAATGCGCGTGCCCGCAAGCTTTTTTCACAAAAACGATAATTAGGGGGACTGTGCAATAATTATCTGGACGGGGGTTCTAAAATGCGCAAAGTAGACCTTAATGTGAAGTTAAGCCCCCTTCTACTAAATCTAAAATAACTTCTTACCCCTCCCCCCCCTTTGAGGTAAAATGACTAACACCCCCCTCCCCCACTAAGTGGAAAACTGCAAACTGGACTAAGATGTCATCATAAATTAGACTCAGATACAGTCCACTTTATTACAAATGGTATTAAAAAAAACATTTGTGATTTGTTGGATAGCCTGGATAAAGCAATGGACAAGTATCGTGCCACTTACATTATTGGATCTAAAACACAGTCATCAGTTTCAAGAAAGAAAAAGGAAAATAGGAATAAAGCTGCAAAACGCAAAGCTAGTGCAACAGAACTTGAATACAATGAATACAATCCTGAGATCTATGGGATCCCACAACTAGATACTGTTGACCAAGAAACTCTCTCAATATTCACCTCACAAACTGACAAATCCTGTTTGCGTGATTTACTTGCTTGCAAATGCTTTATTGGGGAAGCCGAAGATATTGTTCACAATTTCTGCTATTATCAATAACTTTTAAATAAGTACTGAATGAAAAGACTGGTGCAACAGCTTTGAAAGAAGAAAGCTTGTGACTAATATTTTTGTCATTAGAAAGCTTTAGGAGAAAGCCATGTTGACAAATTCTGTTAGTGATTATCCATAATCTAAGAAGTTGTTACTTGTATTGTTCTTGATATTTTTAGAGGTGGCTATGAATAGATTTTTAAATATGTATCATTTGAATATTAAGGTTTAGAGGCTACAGTTGTTACATGTATTTTCTATTTTCTTAGAAGTCTTTAACTACAAAGAAATTATTGAGTTTGAAATTATGCATCATTTGAATATTATGGTTTTGAGATTAGTAACAAAATCTCAATCTAACTCATAACCCCCCTCCATGTTTAAAAAACTAACATCTTGCCCCCCCTCCTACAGTGTATTTTTACTTTAGGTCCCCCCCTATTAGATTTAACCCCCCCTCCCCCCCCCAGATAATTATTGCACAGTCCCTTACCAGGCCGGATACAAAATCAATAGTGAATAACGACCCTTTCAGATGTAAAACAAAACGATAATCTTAATTCATATTGAAAATGATCTGAATGATTTCACGATTTTATTCAAAACCCTTCTGTAAGCCAGCAGGATTAATAAAATCTATAATTATATCGACAAATCCGATTTTGGATATGCTAAGAAACCTTTGAACTGAGTAGATCAGTACATCATTGAACTGGTCAAGATGAGTGCTAGAGATCAGAGAGTAGATCAGTACATCAGTGAACTGGTCAAGATGAATGCTAGGCATTGAAACTCAGTACTCACCAAAAGCAAATTCATTCTATTTTCATGGCTTTTATTTACAGTATTTCGCTATCTTTCATGTAACGTCCTAAAGAGAACAACCGTCTCATCTTATGCTTTCGATGGCTAATTTGAGTGTCAAAAAAGCTAGCGGCGTTAAACGGGTTTTATTGCCCGACACCACTTAAGAAAAGTCGACTAATTTCTCTTGTTTTAGCCGCGGGTTTAAGGTTGAAAAAAGGCACAGATGGAAAGTAAATGAGTGAATTAACAACATAATTTAAGATTTATGTGCCTTTTAGCTTCGCTAGAAGTCGAATAAAATATACAGACAAAACAGATTAAATAAAAAAGTCACTGGTTACGATCTAATACTTTGATTACTTCAATTCAATACTGAATCGGCTTACCCACCTTTTTTAAAGGTATTTATTATTCATTGAATTTAGAATTTAGTTCATTTAACCCCATTTTTGAACAAACTGAAGGGGGTTTTAGACGATGTACTGAAATGAGAATACATGTCCACCCCTCCCCCTAGAAAATACGATACGCCCTGTAAGACCGTCAATTTTCATATCGTGAAAGATTGGGACTCACATTCAAGAAATGCATGGAAACGACCATGTTTTGTTCTTTCCTGCGATCTGTTGTCAGTATGACCGACAGAGTTACCATTAACGCTCGGCTTTTAATTTGTTTAAATTTCGACTTTTTCAACTTGTCCGGATAGGTTGCTGCTTCGTGTATGGTCCTTATATCGTTCCTTTATTGTGTTTACAGCAAAGAACGACATACATGAAGTACCTCCTCTCCAGTTTGAATCCCAGTCTTTCACGATATGAAACCCGGTGATAAATCCATGGGTTGGGCTTCCTGTCCTTCCTTTGTCTATCCCTTGATATTCTATTCCAGTGATGTTAGCATGACAAATAAGTTGAACACATCGATTTAATCACACTTCTTTTATTTCAGCATAGTGCATAAGGGCACTGAACTTCTCGTGTTCTAACTAAAGGCCTGGGCCCGGTTGTTCAAAGCCTGATTAGTTCTAATCCTCGCTTAACTCTATAGGTTTTATTAAGAGTTAACCCAAGATTAGCTCTAATCGGGTTTGAACAACCGGGCCCAGACTGCAAAGCACAAGTCACATCCATAGCATTTCAAGTAAGTATTCATTGGTCATGTCCGTGATTTTGAGGTCCGCATCGCCAGAAACTAGATTTATTTAGACTGTTTAGTTGGTCCATCTGTTGGCTGCCTATAAATAGAAAAAGTTAAGGCCTTCAGCAGAAATGAAGATCTGTCTTACTAAGTAGAGTATCTAAAGACAATTTTTGCGGGGCCCCTGGGGTTACTTTAATTGTGGAACTTTGGCTGCGAGAACGTTAATGGGAGACCTTGTTTGTGGGTCCTCTGAGGTGACGTTATTTGTGGGACTTTGGCTGCAAGGACATTGATGGGAGACCTGTTTGCGGTCCCTCTGAGGTCACCTTAATCTTATGCACTTTGCCTCTAATATTCCATCTATGGAGATGCTACTTGTCTGTAACTCTACTAGTGTGTGTTTGGAGGGAGAAGGGGGGGGGAGGGGAGGAGGGGGATGGGTATTTAAGTAGTTTAGAAAACCAATTTTTGGAATTTATGGTGGAGATTTTCGCATGTTTCAAGTAAAGTTTAGGGACACTTATCAGTTTTTTTCTTTTTCCTTCCTCTTGTCAATTGATTTTCTTTTCTTCCTGATTACTCACACAACTGTATAAAAATACCTCGACTGAAATTCAGAACACTCTTTCTTTTAAAACAATTACTGTTTGCAACGTGTTGCTAAGACTTCTTACACATTTGTTACACAATTAGTATTTTTTCGATGTAGCTGTGTGAGCAATGTATTGGTCAATCTACTGATTGATATTCAAGTATATAATGTTCTTGTTAACGTGCAGCTGTTGATGGTGCCTGCAAGGCACTGAACAAAATATACCTCGCGGTGAATAAAAAATAATAATGTCTACTAGTTTTCCCCCCTGCTTTTTCGGCTTCAAAAGACATCAAAGTAAAAGGGTCTAGGAAATTATAACCTCGGGAGAAAATTAAATTTGGCTTGAAAGGGTTTTAAAAAAGCTTCATGAAAAGTTGTTGTGTGTTTATAAGTGATGGGTGGGACCAATGCAAGAGATGTTTAATGAATATATAAAGAGGAATTGGCGAAAGTAATATTTGTTGACCAATAACTGAGTTTAACTCTGTATCGCTGCTCACCTTACCGCTATGCGCTAGGCCGGTATATTTTCACCAGCATCCACTTCTGCCCAATCATTCCTCCTGCCTCTCTCGCAGTTCCATGGCTTTAAACACAACTTTCTTTGCTTTTGTCGTCGTTGAACGTCTTGGACAGCATCGTCAAGATCCTCAATCATTTCTTTTCTAGACATCCAAGTACTCTTACCACTCACAAAAGACATCATAAGAACTAATATCATTGCTACATAGAAATACGATGCAATAACTTTCATTTTTGCAATTTTTTTCTCCAAAAGCTGTCCTAAAAGAAACCCTAGAGAAAACTAAGTAGAATCAACCAGGAATTCAGTAGTCAATAGCTGTCTACTAATCTCCTTTAAATACAACTTAATGATATACAATTTTTGATTCAATTAGTATACCACCAACTGGATTTTTCCGAGCGCGCTTCTTTCTTCTGTCACATTATTAACCTCCCATGTTGCAGTCAAGACGAAGAGACGTAGTTCGACCTTAAATGTTACCGCCTTGATAATGATGATGCATTGGTATACAAACGGTCCTTTTCTTTTCGATTAGCTAAGAGAGGTGATTAGTTTTTCTTTATGGCTTTGAACAGAAGCGTTTTGCGTTCTCTCTCCGAGAGGAACAAATTCCCACCTTCCGGTCGGTAACTCCGTTGAAGGCCGAGTCGAGTACATAAACCCTTTCAGCACGCGATTTCAAGCCCCACATATTTCATTATCAATTCTGAAAATATTTTTAAAAAGCCAGTAGTAGTAATTGGCAAAATAGAATTTGAAACCACAGGAAGCCCGAGATCGGCTTCTGTGGCGGTGAAATAAAGTAAAGAGGGACAGCAATTAAGGACGTTCATGGGCAAAAGATCCTCTTGACAGAATTTTTTGAAATTTTGTATGATGAAAGAAAAACATATAAGAAGTAAAACAAGCAAATAAAAAATGGGGGTCACCGAATTCGTTTA
>JAAAQI020123884.1:0-13188 GCA_011800005.2 Stichodactyla mertensii
GGGGTGGGCGGGGGGAAAAGTAGGAGGGGAAGGGGAAAAATTTCACAGCCCCCCCATTCTATCGAAAACAATTTTCGAAACCCCCCCCCCCATAAAAATTTAAGCTCTCTGACATACCTTCCTTGGTTCTTTCAACCCCCCTTTTTTGTGAGAAAACTTTTCAAAGCCCCCCTTTTTTGTGAGAAAATGTTTCGAAGCCCCCCCTACTTTTCCTCCAGCCCCCACAAGGGATAATTAATGAACAGTTTCTTACAACTGTTCTGTGCGACGTACAAGAAAAAAGTTGTAGGATTGTTTTACACGAAGAAATTCGTGCTGTAAGCATGGCGTTTTAGCAGATCGCATGCGAAAGTTGTAAGCAAAAGTTGTACCGTAAGAAAATAAGAATTTACGTACGGTGCTTTAGTTTCGTGCCATAAACCTCGTTTACTCCAGGACCATTTCTAAACAACGTTCCATACAAATCTCTGGGGATTTCACCCTCAATGTCTGCCTCAGGAATCCAATAACAATATTCTCTTTGATTTCTCCATCCTAGACGACATTTTTCCACGTTTAAAGGTTTTTGTTTGGGTTGCACAGTAGAAACCTTTGACTCCGCCATTTTGCTTGCCATAACGAGACCGTGGTTCCATATTCCTGGTTCCAGGGTCAACTCGTGCTCTATTAACCGGAAAACCAAAAAGAGTAGGGGAGGAGTGGGGGAGGGGTTTGGTTATGGTTCAGGTATCCCTTGTTATGTGGAATATAACTTTTTTATAATGCTGGTCTAATGGAACAGTGGAAACATACTGTAATTCATCTACAGGACTAAATGTTGTCACTTATTGCAAACGAAGTTGGCTAACATCTTGTAATTGAGGATTTGGGTTTGATAGGCTTCCCAAACTCCATGACGTCATTCCTAAAGCATTAACATAATTTCCATATCTAATTTCTGCTGATATTACAACACACGACAACACTCTAGTGTTTTGTTTCTCATTACTGGGTTGTTCACGGATATATCCGCCTTAATTCTACTAATACTACACCAAGAAGGTTAGATTAACATTGATAACAGCATTTACGATCTTTTGAAGGTTATTAGATCCTTGAAAAAGCATTAGAATTAGACAAAATTGTCTCACCCAGAAAGGCGATTTATCCCGCCATGTTTTAGGAATTTCACTTCAAGGAATCAAATCAAGCTGAACTTCAAAAAGCCCTGAATTATTAGCAAGAGGAAGCTGTTTGAATCACCGAAATGTTCTTACAGATGTGTATAGGGATGTTATCTTCGATTTGGTTTGTTTTTCCACGTTTTACGAGCAAGAAGCAGTTGTTTAGTAACAATGTTTGGTATTTTGTTTTGGTCATCGTCACAGAAATCAGCGACACAACAAGCTGTGAATATCGTCTTACCAAATCACCAGGGATCATTAACAGCCCCAATTATCCCAACAGATATCCAGATTCTAAGACCTGTACCTGGAAAATCCAAGTTCCAGAGTATGACAAAATATTACTTACTTTTATCATTTTTGAAGTAGAGGCTGGGACTTCAGACTCTGTTTGTGATAAAGACTTTGTAGAAGTGATCGATGGAACTCATAGCCTGGGGAAGTTTTGTAACAGCCTTAACAAGTACCCACGAGGTACCATACGGTCTAGCACAAATACTATGACAATCATCTTCAAATCAGATTCCTTTTCTAGTGCTGTTGGTTTGTTTCATGCAAGTTATAGAAGAGAGCCATGTGGAGAATATTTGACCAGTTTGAAGGGGGAGTTCAGCAGTCCTGGTTACCCAGGGCCCTACCCTGCATCTAAGAAATGTATTTGGAAAATCCATGTTCCATCAGATAAGGTTATTAAATTATATTTTCTGGACTTCTCACTTGATCCTACATCTAGGTGCAATTTAAACTACATTAAAGTAGTTGATGGGCTTAACACAACTTCACAATTAATTGGACATTTCTGTGCCAAGAGAAAACCCCCTAAAGAAATTCGCTCAACAGGAAATGAAATGCTGGTGGAATTTCAGTCATACAAGCCAACATTATCCATAGGATTTCATGCTTTTTATGAAACTGAAACACATTGCGGGGGAGTTCTTAGAGGAAGTACAGGAAGCTTTACATCTCCTGGTTATCCTCATGGAGTTTTTGATCTAAAAGATGCCCAAGAATGTACATGGACTATTGAAGTTGCTGAAGGGAAAATTATTTCTATTGTATTTTCTGCATTTGATGTGAGAACATTGAATTATAACAATAAATGTGGTAATGACTATGTAGAAATTATAAATGGACCAGATGTCGCATCCCCTAGTCTTGGACGTTATTGTGGAAGGGAGCATAAAGAGCCATTTCCGATGCGTTCATCAGGAAATAACATGGTAGTAAAGCTACATCGTAGTATATCAACTGCAGGGGTTGGTTTTGCTGCAACCTATACATCTGTGGATCCTAAGAACCTCTATGATAAGTGCTCAGAAACATCAGATGAGTTGCTCTTTCGATGTAATAATGGGAATTATATTCAATGCCAATGGAAGTGTGATGGGACTGATGACTGTGGTGACAGCTCAGATGAGGCTAACTGTATCAAAAATGAGAGCAAGTCTATCAACACTAGTAAAGTAAGAAATTATGTCATCATTTTGGTTTCCATCACTGGCTCAGCTGTTGCTATTGCTTTGGTAGTTTTTATTGTGGATAGACTCAGAAGAAAAAGGAGATCACAGGCAACTAGGCGACGTAGGCGTCAACGTGCACGTCGCAATCACTGCCATGATGCGGACCTAAGGGAACCCTATTCACCACCTCCTTCATATGATTTTGCAGTTGCAATCTCTGATTGCTGTGACTTGACTGGTAATCCTCCATCCTATGCCCAGTCAGTATTGCCAATTACTGCCAGCGAGGTAACTGACAACCTTCCTTCAAACCAGACAGAGACTTCTGATGCCGAACATGCTGTCACAGCTGAACAAAGGACTGAGGCTGAATCTGAGGATTCTGTTGATCAAAGAAATGTCATAAATCAAGAAACCATCAATACTATGGACTCAGTAAGTCTTGGAGAATCACCACCAACAAATGACACATCACCTTTGATTGTTTGATACAGCTATGTGTTCATTTTACAACTTATAGATACATGCATTAATTATGACTGATGCTTTACATATAAACTAAAGGGATCTTTTATTGACATTAAATGTTAATCATGGAATAGACACATCCCAGTTAAAACCTATATTCATCCCTCAAATTTTTGACAGTTTTTATTTACATTAGATCTCTTTTGCTTTGTTGTTTGTTTAACCATTTCAGACCACATGATGTCACTCTTGGGAGATGATTCTTTCATATGTTAATATTTTAACATGTTCATCATAAAAGAACAATTCCCAAGAGAATGTCACATGGTCTGAAATGGGCAATTTGCATACAAAGCTAAAGAGATCTATACTCACCTTATCAGTTAGAAAATTTAACTTGGTTTTACATCCTAAGTTCTTATAATTTAAAGATCAATGTACTGTATATGCATTGGATTTTAAAATATGAATGACTAATCTCTTGGAAAAACCAAGAAAACAAGAGGGGTCAGGAGGTACATAGCCTGTAATTGTACTACAAGATTTTTGCATTTCACTGTGAGCCTAACATTGTTTGTACCATTCACTTGTCTTAGTTATCCATACTAAACAATTAGACATCTCACTCTCATGAGTGTTTTGACCCAAAGAACTATTTAGTTGTGCTTCATAGATTATTGCATTTTTAGTCCGATATGTTACTACAGTTTTATAGGTATGGTTATTTTTTGCTGTCCAACTAGTTTGTTTGTAATAAAACAATTAGACTTCACATCCACATTTGGGTTCCAATGCTTATGGTCAAGTAAGCCATTTGGGGCTTAAAATGTCATGAAAGTGATAATCAGTATAAGATAATAGGAAAATGAAGCATGTCATCATTCTTGGCATTGCAATAAGACCTTAGTTTATGGTATACACAAAAGTAAGCAAAATATCTGTTATTTATTAAATAGCTTTTGTATGTGCATGGTTTATAAAGATATCTTTTAAGATTAAAAATTTTAGATAATGTTTAAGTTAAAACAAGCAAATAGAAAGCCTCAATCCGTTTTTCTTGTTATTTCTTTCTGGCAGCTAGATTTCTGCTGCTGTGATATGTAATAACTAGCTGAAAGGGCGTTTTAAGCATTTTTACTTTAGTGAGGAAATAGGCAATGTGCATCCAAGCTCACAAAACATCATGGGAATCTGAGTACAGAGGAAGTGAAACAAAGAAACCAGAAGATCTTTAAGTTTCTTTTTACTCCAATTTCTTCTTCTATAAAGATTCTATCTTTTCTTGCAGAATATATAAGAATAAACTGTTTGTTGAATTTTTATTGGATGCAAAATAGCACAAGTACTTGGTTCCCCATCATGCTTTGTGCTAGAAAATCCAGCTCATGGATACATGTATTGCCTATTCAGGGCAGTATTAATTTGTAACTACAGTACAAGTGTAAGATAGATGGACTTGTAGAAAATAATCTTTTGTAATCAAACCAATTGGGTTTTTTGAAAATTCAAGTTAAAAATATTAGCAAGCTGTAGTCAAATGTGATGATAATTAACTTTTATACATGATTGTTTATAAGCTTATAGGAAAAATTTGCTTATTCATTTATCAATAGATTAATAAGGCTTAGATAATTAAAAGGTATTAATTCCATTATCTTTTCATTAGTTATATTTTTCACTTTTATTCTATTATTGGGATTAATAGCATGAAATTTCATTGTAAACCATATTTTATTCTATTCAGTTCTGTTCCTATTCTATTCCATTAGCCAATTTCATATGGTGAGAGACTGGGTACGAGTCCCTAAATTTTGATAATGTCAATTATGTTAATTGGTTCAATATTGAACGTTTTTCAGCTGTTCTAATATGGCAGAATCTACAAAGAAATGCATGGTTGTAGGGACATTTGTCTGATATTTGTTCAATATTGAACCAATTAACACCAAACTTTGGGATTTTGCAAAGCTTGATATGCTCTTTCTTTCTAGGTGAGTCTTGTGTTGACATCAAAATTTAGGGACTTGTACCCAGTCTCTCACCACATGAAATTGGCTAATTCCATTCCATTCTATTCTATTCTATTCCATTCCTATTCTAGTCCTGTTCTATTGATATTCAATTTATATTCTACAATTCTATTCTATTCCATTCTGTTTTTTCTATTTATTCCTGTTTTGAAATCATGCAAAACTGGGATATTTTAAGCTGTGGATCTTTGACGCCAATGTTTACATTTTGCTCATTAGCATAGGCATTTCACTGTTTAACCAAACTAACACCAAATCAACTCTGAATGTTGAAAGACATTTTAAAATTAGCTTTTCTTGAAAGTCTGAGCTTGGCACAAAATAGATTTTGCGTGATGCAGTTTTAAGAATAAATTTTACAGAGAATGTATTGGCTTTTGCCAAAGAAATTTCAAAGCTAATATCTCGTTTGATAATGCATGGAAAGAGCTAAAACTTTCGTAGATTTCTTATATTAATAAGCTTTTTTTTTTTTTAAGTTTCAGATTCAGTTTGCAATCTTCTCAATTATTAAATTCAAAAAAACATATGCAACGTCAGTTTTCCTATCTATTTTTTTCAGCCCCCGCAGTGGCGGATCCAGGGTTTTTTTCAGGGAGGGGTGCACCAATTATGCACCCCCTGCACCCCTCCCCTGGATCTGCCCCTGCTCCGAATATCAGGAAAAGGTCCAAATCTCAATGTCAGGTACAAGATCCAAACCTTAGAAAAAGAAGATGGAAAAAAAAAAAATGAAACGAAACGAAAAACGAAAAGAAAGAAGACCTCGACACTCCGCACACCGCTAAGAGCGCGGGCTCAGAAACAATGGCCGACGCTGCCGACGGTTTGACTGGACAAGAAGTAAAATAGAGCTCTGAAATGTAGAATTACGAGACTCAAGATATTGCTGGTAAGTGAGGGGGCTAAAGAGGTTATAAAGTGAATGATATTCATGAAATTTAGGTATTTTGTAATCAAATTGACTTGAAAATTACTGGACAGATTTTGATTCTGGAGTGCAAAATTTGCAAGGCCAGGATTGTTGCTACATTCTTAATTTATGGATTCTGTACGTTTTAGTTTTGTTTTCTTCAAGCACCATTTTCTTACTTTCAATTTTTTTTTTTAATATGACCACAATTTCCCTTGTAAATATCTAATTATACTTGTTTAAGAATGAAAAACATTTTAAATTGATACTGTGATTTACCTAGATGCTTAGAAAACTTTTGAAATGGGCCAACATCTAGACAAGATTGATGGGATCTTTCAAAACAGAAAAGGGGGACACACGCTTCAGTCATTTTGTCGTTTATTTAATTTGTGTCAAGTCATTAGTCATGTAACATAATATTTTCCCCCTAACCAGTTCAAGAAAGTATAATAGTTTCTAATTGCTATTTTTCTTGAACAAAGATATATCCAAAGCTCTTGATGCTCTTGTTTCCATTATCAGGTGAACAGCGTGCTTCATTTCCTGCCGAGTTTTTATCGTTTTGACCACAACTGCTACCAGCAGTTCCAAATCCAATGCGGGAATCTGGAGACCTACAGTCATTTTCTTGATCAGAAACAATTCCAATTCTTGCCATATTCAACACATTAAATCCCTCACGGTTGCAGTTGCGTTGCAGTGAAGAACCATTGATTAATTTCTTCCAGGCGTCACGTCCATTTCTTGTTGCTCTGTATTTACCATCGGCAATAACAGAGTGGAGTGAACTTGCTTTATAATCCAGTTTCATCCATCTGGTTTCACTGCCTGTCTTTAAGCCTAAGCACATTTTATCAAAAGGAACTGCAGAGTAGGTCTGGAGTTTAGTTTCTGTGTTGTCTAGGTCGCCATCTGCTCCAGCCACATTGTATGCCTCAGTATTGGTCCAGTAGGGAGAGTTGTAGTGGAATGTATTCTGTAAAACAATTGAAAGCCATGACATGATGTAACCACATGTTTAAACATAAGCACTGCTCTGTGGTCCAGTGTCAAGTTGAGTGCAAACAAGAAATTTTAGTGCAAATAGCACAAAAAAGTTTGAATCTTTCCCCTCACGTTGCGATCCGTTTTGTACCGTTATTTAGAATATAGTTAATCAAAATAGAGAAATTTACCAAGTGCACACCACTCATCAACGTGGTGTAAAGTACATTTTGCATGTAGACTGAAAAGCTTGTGGCATGATGTTTTCTAGAATTTTACGTGCCTTGACCGTGTCACGACCGTGTTCCTGCGGCGCGCTTTTCACAGTCGTACGAAATTTGCTCTATTGGCAAGTAATAAGAATTCACACTCAAGTTATGAAGAAATGCACCCAATACCTTGTTTCCATCGATTTTCATGATCAAAGTCCATCCTCTTGATCCACAAATCTCTTCCATGTAACAATACGCTTTGACAACAGCCTCTCCACGTCTCAAGTAGTACACTCCACTTCCCGGTTCTCTGAAATCAAAAAAATTTGGAACAATTGAGCAAAAATCCAAATAAATCGTCGGTTCAATGCAATAAAAATCGTCCACCTTTTGTCGGAACTGATCTCAGCACAAGATGAAGCTGGCCTCTCAAAGCTTCCAAGGGGAACCTCTTCCGATTGAGCTTGCGCGAAGATGTAACCAAAACTCACGATGCTTTGGTCACCGTTATCAGAATAGCAGCGTGCTTCGTTTCCTGCCGAGTTTTGGCCGTTCTGTTTGCAGTGGCTTCCAGCAGTTCCAAGTCCAATACGCGATTCTGGAGTTCTGCAGTTGCCGTCTTGGCTAGAGACGATTCCAATCCTTGCCATATTCAACACGTTGAATCCTTCTTTGCTGCAGCTACGCTGAAGGGAGGACCCTCTGATCAGTTTCTTCCAGGCGTCACGTCCTTGTTGTGTTTGCCTGTATTTGCCATCGGCGATAAGAGAGTGGAGAGAGTTTGCTTGATATCTCAAAGTCATCCATTTTGTCTCGCCACACGATTTGAAACCCAAACACAACTTGTTGAAGGGGACTGTAGAGTATGTCTGAAGTTTAGTTTCTTGGTTGTCAAGACCTCCATCTGCGCCAGCCAAGTTGTAAGCTTCTTCATTAGTCCAGTACTTAGAATTGTAGCCAAATGTGGTCTGAAACATACGGCGAAGGGTATTCATTAGGTCTTGGTACACCGACGTCCCAGCAAAATATGTTATGCAAGGATAGTTATTTTAGTCGAAAGAAGCAAGGATACAAGTGGATGAAATGTAATTGAGTCTCGGGTAGTGACTAGAGTTTGACCAACCTTTGATCCATCGATTTTCATGATCATAGTCCATGTTTTTGATCCACACATCTTTCCCATGTAGCAATAAGCCTTGATTTTGGCATTGCCCTTTTTCAAGTAGTAGACTCCGCTCTGAGCGCCACTGAAAATAGAAAATCAAAGATGATTTTACTAAATAGGTGACATCAGTGCACTGCGTAGGCATCGTAAGCCACACTCGGTCTGTATTGGAGGGTCGTAAAAAAACCAACCATTCAGTGCGTAGACCACCCCTTGGTCATGGTGTCTTCATTTCACTACTAAGAGATCTTTAGATCGGTTTCTCTTTTACAAAAGCAACCATTCCATTCTTTCCAGAAAGTGGAGCATGAATTCTTTGACTTTCAAGAGTCTAAATCCCTCACCTTCTAGCTGTTTTGATCTCAGTACATGACGAAGCTGGATTATCTGGGGAGCCGAGAAGAGCCTCGCCCGATTGCTCTTGCGCAAAGATATACCCAAATACCATCATGCTCTTGTCTCCGTTATCAGCCCAGCAGCGTGCTTCATTCCCTGCAGAATTGCGATCATTCTGTCTACATCTGCCGCCAGCAGTTCCAAGTCCAAGACGGGAATCAGGACTGTTACAGTCATTCTCTTGGTTGGAAACGATTCCGATTCTTGCCATTCGCAATACGTTGAATCCTTCTCGGTTGCAGTGAGGTTTAAGAGAGGATCCTTCAATCAGACTCTTCCAGGTTTCGCGCCCATAATAGGTTGGTCTGTATTTACCATCGGCAATCACAGAGTGAAGGGAACTGGCTTTGTATTCCATAGTCATCCATCTTGTCACGCCGTTCCTCTTAAAACCAAGGCAGAGCTTATCGAACGGTGTCGTAGAGTAAGTCTGGAGTTTAGTTTCTGTGTTGTCAAGTCCTCTATTGGCACCAGCCACGTTGTACGATGCTCCATTGGTCCAGTAGGGCGAGTTGTAATGGAAAGTAGTCTGTGCAGAAAAAAGAACATTTGATAATGTAAGAACTAGGCAAGGTCACTTCACTCCAAGATTTTGAGTTTTCTGCGGTCTAAAAATCATGTCAACATCTTGGGTTGGTAGTTTAGGTATAGTAAAATTTGAAAATAAAGAGCAAGATTAAGATTTTTCTAACCTTTGATCCATCGATTTTCATAATCATCGTCCATCCTCTTGATCCACAAATCTCTTCCATGTAGCAGTAAGCCTTGAATATAGCCTGTCCGTCTTTGCTCAGATAATAAACACCGCTTTTGGCATCGCTAAAACAAGATAAAAAGCTTAGATACAAATAGGCCTCAAGCATGATTACATAATACCTACATTTCCAAAATCCTTTTCGGTAGCTTTTTCTATGCTTATTTTGACTACTGTCTTGGTATTCTCAAAGGAGTTTTAACATTTGAATATAAAAAGAGATTTTGAAAAGGATTGTGGTAGTTTAGGTCAGTATGAAACGTCATTAAGGTTAGGCTTTATTAAACTTGGCAGCCATCTTGGATGTATGTAATCCAACATGGCGACTCTTGTCTCTCCATTCTCTTGGGAATGGTAACAATACAAAAACTTTTTTTATATAGTTTTAATAAATTTCTTACGTTATATTAGATCTGATCTGTTTGCATGAAGACGCTGGATTGTCAAAGGTTCCCAGTGGACCACTTCTCGGTACCTTCTTTGCAAAGATGTAACCAAAGCTCATTGTACTTCTGTCTCCATTATCAGGTCTACACCGTGCTTCGTTCCCAGCAGAGTTACGATAATTTTGTCCGCAAGTGCTACCATACGTTCCAAATCCAAGTCTAGAATTCGGGCTTCTGCAGTCATTCTCGTTGTTTCCAACTATACCAATCCTTGCCCAAGTGTTCCTACTTGGATGAACGTTAAATCCTTCTCGATTACAGTTAAGTTGAAGTGAAGACCCAACAATCAAACTCTTCCAGGCTTCGCGTCCGTTGTGTGTTGGTCTATACTTTCCATCAGCGATAAGGGAATGCAAAGAATTTGCACTGTACCCCAGCGTCATCCATTTTGTCACACCACGTGTCTTCATACCCAAACACAACTTGTTGAAGGGTGTGGTAGAGTAGGTCTTGAGTTTAGTTTCTTGGTTGTCAAGACCTCCATCTGCACCAGCCAAGTTGTAGCCGTTGTCATTACTCCAGTATGGTGAGTTGTAAGTAAATGTAGTCTGAAAAAAAAATTTTTTTTTCTTCGTTGAATATGACACTTAGATTTAAGTAAATCCTACTTTTTCTGGTCTTGAAAAATGGCAGAAAAACGTTTGACCGCACCATGTACGTGTTATAAGTCAGTACCATTCATTTCCCACTCAAGGAAACCTCCCTATCATTTGCTCCACACACTCTTATTGTTAATGAAACTTTACCTTTGATCCATCGATTTTCATGATCATAGTCCATCCCTTTGATCCGCACAACTCTCCCATGTAGCAATAAGCCTTCATTGCTTTATCTCCCTTCTTTAGGTAGTATACTCCATTCTTAGCGTCCCTAGAAGCAAGAAGAAAATGCACAAGTGCGAAATCCAGCTACAAAAAGAATTCTAAATTACAAATATGGGGAAGACGTACTTAATATTGGCCTGGATGTCATCACAGGATAATGCTGGTGAGTCATAGGATCCTAATGGAGCGTTTTCCAGTTTCTCTTGCGCGAAGATGTACCCAAAGCTCATGATGCTCTTGTGCCCATTATCAGGTCTGCAGCGTGCTTCATTTCCTGCCGAGTTTTTGTCGTTTTGTCCACACCAGTTGCCGTTCGTCCCAAAACCGAGTCTAGAGTCAGGGGATCTGCATTCATTCTCGTTGTTTCCAACTATACCAATCCTTGCTCTAGTTTGTCCAATTGGATTGACATTAAAGCCTTCCATGTTACAGTTACGTTGCAGTGAAGATCCCTTAATCAAGCTCTTCCAGGCGTCGCGTCCGTAATGGGTTGGTCTATATTTTCCATCAGCAATCAGCGAGTATAAAGATTTTGCCGTTTCTCTTAAGGGCAACCATCTTGTTTCACTGCCCGTCTTCATCCCCAAACACAACTTGTTGAATGGCATGGAGGAGTAGGTCTTGAGTTTAGTTTCCTGCGTGTTGAGTCCTCCATTGGCACCAGCAACGTTGTAGACGGCTGTAGTGCTCCACAATAGTGAGTTGTAACGAAATGTGTTCTGTAATAATGACAAAGTTATGAACCATAATACTATCATATTTTACAGGACCGGGGAGCAGTTTTAAAAGTAAATACACGTGTGTGTGCGTGTGTGTGTTTGGGGGTAGGGGATTGTGTGTGTGTGGTGTGGGGAGGGGATGTGAATAAGCACCGAACATTTCATTTTACTCTACCAATGGAGTAGCCTCAAAATACAATTCCACTTTCCTGTGTTTAATTCATGGTTCTGACTCAAACAATATCCAACCAATCACCGTAGCACTGGTTTTCCCAGTGGAATACATCTTTTCCCACAAACACCATCATAAACTGCCTTTTTTCATAAAGGTTTCTAGCATTACTTGAAATTGTTTCTCATATTTCTATAGAATTTTGAAAAACCCAACAAAATGTCCAAATCTGTGTGCGAACAGAATCTCAGGTGTGCAGTTTTCTAGCAGACTTCGTTTGGCTTGTGGGACGTAGCAATAGTAACTATGAAGTATCGGAACCATGAATTAACCCACATCTTTGAATCCTACATGGGCAAATCCAAAGTGTATTATACACCGATGCAACTCTTGTTTTACCAATCTGATTACTTTATATTGGATGCGAGAGATCTCTCTCGTCTCTATATAGTTTTCCTCGTTTCCAGCATCATGAGTTCTAACCTTTGATCCATCGATTTTCATGATCATAGTCCATCCTCTTGATCCACAAATCTCTTCCATTAGACAGTAAGCCTTTACGGTAGCATTACCTTGTTTCAGATCGTAAACTCCGCTTTTGGCATTGCTAAAAATACAAAGTATTGATTAATAAATTTTAGATACTTTATCTCTATTAATTGGAAAAGAATTTGGTTCTAGTGTGGGAGCTGACGGACACTATTGGTGGGTTATGTTTCTATTTTTCATTTTTATCCCATTTAATTGTTTCATTCTTTCCGTTCGATTCTTTGGTGTCCTCACTTGAAAAAGGAAAATTAAAATGAAAGAAAAAAGAAATATTTATGTGGGCTGAATGAGAAGGCTGTAATGCGTCCCAGTGTCAATAGACCAAATCGGTGCAACGCGTTGCTATGTACGTTGCTATGCACGTTTCTAACCAATTCAAAACCTCTGGGAATAAGAACTTTTGTTCCAAAAATGTCCATTCATTTGCATGTGATATCAAAATACAAAGATAAAGAATCATACTTCCAAAAGATTTGAATTGGCTGGAAACGTAAATAGCAACGCGTTAGCCGGTTCCTCTATTACGTAGTGTGCCTCATCTTTCTTTGTTCTACATCAAGCTTGCTTTTCGATTCTATTTGTTTTTTTTAGCTTCATTATCAGTTACTCCCATTCCGCAAACAACTCATAAGGCTCGGACACACGATGCGTCTTTGCTTGCAACGGGGAAATCCACCGTGTATCCGTTGCGCGCGCCGTCGCCGGCGACATCGTAGAAGTAGGAACGAACTCTACTTTTACGGGTGGACACACGATTTTCCCGTGTGTCTGAGGCGTTGGGGAAAGTTGGATTGAACTAGAAACCCATCCAGTTTACCTGTTGTTTTGTAATACCTCTCCACACGTCTTTGCTGCGTCGGCTGTAGTGAACCCCAATAGGCAACACATTACCATTAGGGCAAACATGGCTACCATCTTCAAAAAAATATA
>JAAAQI020123895.1:0-15100 GCA_011800005.2 Stichodactyla mertensii
GCATCGTGTCGCTCGCTTGACTGAACTATTTTTGCTTGTTTTCACGGAGGTTTTCAGCCAGAAATCCACATATTTTTTCATCTTGACTCAAGCTTAGTAATATTCCTAGCTTCTCACTTTATTTTATACGCAAAGTGTTAAGAATTAGGTTGGTATAACTGAATAAAAAGGTGTTTTTTCATCAAAAGCGAATACCACGAATAGTCATCATTGAAATTCAGCCTGAGTTCACTCGTTCCCTTGACAACCGAGTGAAGCAGTGCAATGGCTTCCTAGAGCCTCGCGTAAAAACATCCAAAATATGTTTAGTTATCTTATTATAAATGCTATGGGATTCAAAAAATTTTATTTCCTGAATCGGGAATTCCACATTAAATTTCACTCGAAAAAACGAAGCGACTCGAATTCAATGTGAAATTCCCCCGTTATCCAATGAATTTTCATTTTTAGCAGCTTGAAATATCGCTTAACAATGTTGGGGGATAAAATATCTATAAGAATTATCCATGCATTGCATCAATTCAGTCACGTAGATAAAAAAATAAACTGGGAGCTCCGCTATTAGGTAGAATTTATAAATTAAGTTGTTTATTTTCTTAGAGGACGAAACCCCGGGATGCCGCTGGAGAGGTTAAACTTTACAAGTTGAGGCAGAGTTAGAAACCAACCAGAAGGACGTCCCTTAGTAGGTGTGGTTGTCAGAGGGAATTCTTTAAGCCTGGTTCACACTAGCGTCGTAATCGTAATCGTAAGCAACGTACGTAGACTCAGGATCATATTTATCACTGAGGTACGAAAAAAGACAAGCACTGTTAATGAGCAGGGCCCGGTTGTTCAAAGCCTGATTAGTTCTAATTCTGGGTGGGTTAACTCTATAGGTTTTGTTAAGAGTTAAACCAGGATTAGCACTAATCTGGCTTTGAACAACCGGGCCCAGTATACGCTACTGAGTCTGCGCACGTTGCTTACGATTACGACGCTAGAGTGAACCAGGCTTTACTCGACCATAATCCTAACTCAGGTTTGTACCCTCTAGTATGGCTCCAACTGCAGCCTCAGACTTGGACCTCTATCTCCAAAGGAAGATTACAAAGAAAGTCGACTAGAGCTAAATGTGCTCGCCTATATATCAGTAAAATCCTGTTTTCTGTTTACACTGTAATTTTTAAGGAGTTGATATAACTCCAAGCGTGGAGTTACTTAAACTCCTTCTAGTATAGTAATGTATTAGGGAGTTATTTCAACTCCATTTTTGAAGTTAAAATAACTCTTAGTGGAGTTAATTTAGAAACTGAATCACGGTACTTTTGGGAGGAGTTACTCTAACTCCCCAAACCGGAGATATTTGAACTCCTTAGCCGTTATGTAGGAGTTATGATAACTCCGATGTTGGAGTTCTATTTCAGAGAGTTGTTTGAACTCTTATGGAAGGAGTTCATATAACTCCCTTTTTGTATGGAGTACCCAGCCGTTATGTCGGAATTATGATAACTCCGATGTTAGAGTTCTATTTCAGAGAGTTGTTTTTGTCATGTTCTTATTTTTAAGGAGTTGATATAACTCTACCAAGGGTGTTAAATCGACTCTACCTAGTGGAGTAACTCAAAAGAGAGTTAAATCTACTCCACAATGAGAGCCGGCTGACATTTGGGTCCCCTGTGCCGCTCCCCGGAGGACTGGTACCGAGTTAGTGGCTTCGTAAAAACTTGCTTGCACCAAAGTTAACTTAGTCGAAATTCGTTCTTTGAAAATCATTGGAAATCCTGGAAAGATTTAGTCATCCTTTTGTAATCTTGTGGTAGATGCATTGTCTAAGTTTCCCTCTGTCATCTGCTTAAGTTTTGTAGTTTTGTGTGTTGTTTTTTATAAGTATTTTCCCTGATTTAGTTGAGTGACTCTTGTGTTCACGCCATGTGACTATTGTACACTCGATGCTAGTTTATCTACGTATTTACCAGAAGTGTTTTAGGAATAAGTATTTAAACCATGTTTTTCGTTTTGTTAGGTAGTAGCTGGCCGCCGTTAGGGTGAGATTTACAGTTTATTTACTTGTACCATCTAAGATATATCATTTTATTCGTTATGTATCAGTATTTCTCAAGAAAAGGAGTCGTTCTGTACCTTTTTTTCCTACTCCACTTTTGGAGTTATATTGACTCTTGAAAGAGTTAATTTAACTCTGATAAAAAAGGTTCAAGACAACTTTCATGTAGAGTAAAAGTCACGCTTATGGGAGTAAATTTCACTCCCAAAAGGGAGTTAAAGAGGAGTTACAGTTACTCCCAAAAAGGAATCGTTCTGTACCTTATTTTTCTACTCCACTTTTGGAGTTATATTACCTCCTGGTAAGAGTTAATTTGACTCCAACACAAGAGTGATATTTACTCTTAAAGGGGAGTAGACTTTACTCCTTAAAAGGAGTTGAATTAGTGGAGTTAAAATTACTCCAAAAAGGGAGTCGTTCTATACCTTTTTTCCCTACTCCACTTTTGGAGTTACATTAACTCCTTAAAAATAACAGTGTACATTCTTCATCCAGATACAATGTAAGTTCTTCATGTTGGTCCTAAGTTTCGATTACAGATGAGAGTTTTGGTCTATGATTATGGATTAGAAAGGCTAGATTTCCAAAACATGTCAAAACATTACTGACTAAACCAGAAATGTGTCTCATAACAACTGTATTTCTATGTATATGTTACATCAAGTGTGCGTCTCTCCCTACATTACTTTCTTACGACCCAGGAAGCATTACGTTTTTGCATCAAATTTGAGGGGCAACTTTGGACACAATAGTGTTTCATTTCATGGAACAATTCCATGAGCAGTGAAGGGTAGCAAGCTATTGTATTAAAGCAATTTAACTATTACATATCTAATTGAAATATTTGTTCATAAAAAACTCAAGTTTAAGTTCAAATCTCTTTATTCAAGTGCTTAGTCGTTCTAACGCTAATTGGGGATATACAACTCTCAGCTCACGTTGATTTTTACGGAGGGAGGAAAACCGGAGAACCCGGAGAAAAACCCTCGTGGCAAGGGACAGCATATGAACAACACATGTAACAAACTCTACTAACATGTGGCATTCGCAGGGTTCGAACCGGCAACCCGACCCGTTGAACTCACAGTGGTGAGAGGCGAACGTTTTACCGCTATGCCACCCATGCATAGTGCCCCTCCAAGTCAAGACTAATTCGTTTGCACTTTACGTCATTGCGGCCATGTTGGAAGTATATTTAGCACAAGATTTTCAGTCTCATTAGGTCCTTTTGTCTGTACCACCAACATGGCCGCCATGCCTTTGTGTCTAGATCCTCTTGGGAATGGTTTTAACTAGCAATAAGAAACCAGTGAATTTAAGCGTCTCGAAGAACAACTCCCTGTGATTTCCTGTTTGAAAAATCTCTTTCCAAAACCCCAGCTCAAGTAAATTTCGTTGTTGTTCCTCCATAGTGTGCCCTCACCTTTCGGTTTATCATTTTCTATCGCGCGCATTTCTGACATAGCGTTAAACTGGCTGCAAAACATAACACTTTGCTCAAAATCAAAAAGGTCTAAAGCATTTGAACGGATACTTACTGAAGTTTTCATCGATGCTGTAAGGTACTCTTACTATTCCGTTTCTTTTTTCCCACAGGTATTCCTTGTCAACTAGGGCATCTCTCTTAGCGTTCTTCCCAGTGAGATGCGCGCGAAAATGATCTGACATGACTATATCACCTTCGAAAAGTTCTGAAACACAAGAACAATTTCCAAGAATCTTAAAAAATGGATCCCACAAAAACAATTGCTCGAGTAATATTTTGTATTAGAAACTCGAATCCTTATACCACGTATAAAGAGTCAATCTCGTTCCCAGAGCCGCTCCTTCCTAGCTAACTGCGCATGCTCGACGAAATATCTTGGCTCTGGAAAACTCCATTATTTCCTGTTTTGTGATTGGCTATTAAAACAAATTAAGAAATCGAAAGTAAAATTAAACGTAAAAGCAAACAAAACTCTTAACCGCCACGATGAGAACGATGACGTGATTGGCTGAAAATTTAGCCAATCGGATGTGATCGTTCTCACAGTTTTTCGTAATGGCAAAAAATCGGAGTTAGACGTTCAATCCACCTTGTTTTCATCTAAGCCTTTATAATGCGCACGCTCCGAAAACCTGGAATTTGGTTCATCCGGTTTGGAGTTTTCCAGAGCCAAGATATTTCGTCGAGCATGCGCAGTAAGAAAGAGCGGCTCTGAAGACGAGATTGATTAAAAGTTCCACGTTACTGCTCTTCGGCGCATGCGCGAGGGATGAAAAACTGAGCACCAAGTATCTGATTTGAATTTATCGGGCCAAGCACTTGGTCCACGTACATTAAGCTAAAGCCAAATCCAGTACAAGATGAAACGATGGCGCTGCCATGAGAATGCAACTGTTCTTGTTGTTGTCTTTTCGTACGTGCACCAACATGGCCGTCAACAATTTCATTTGCGACAACTAACCAAAAATTGCAATATCATTAGAAACAACTGTGTGGTTCAAATCAAAACGCAACGATGCATTTTCATTTTTGCAAAATACTTTAGCCTCTGTCACAAACTAGCCATCTTGGTTTGCGGTGACGTACATCTTTTTTGGGATTGCCTGCCTTTTATCCAAACCTAGCAAAACTCATTTAAAAAAGGAGCGGGAAAATACTAATAAGCTAGGAAGTAATTATAATTTAACACGAAGTTCTTACGTCCTGTTTTAGGTACATCATCGACTGTCTTCTCCTCCGCTCTCTTCTTCGCTTCTTGTTGTCTTCTGTTCTTCTCTTCTTCCCGCAATAACGCCAGTCTGTCTTCCTCTGTTTCACCCTGAACAACTTCACTGTCTGTGGATAAAGATAGATTACGTTTTAAAAGTCTCTAGCAAGCATATCTAAATCATTTCGCATTAAAGAAACAATGAAATTTATGCAAAAATTAAAATCTAAACTTCTTCAAGTATAAAAAACCCTCACCATCATCGTTTTCTTTTAAATTGTTGTGTCTTTTTCGATGTTTATCGATTTCCTCCAGTAACCATTCTTTGGTAGCTTGGGTTCTGGCGTCAGCTTCCGATTCATCTTCGGACACGTCGTCATTTCCGAAGTCTTCTACTGGTCTGTAGGGGAAGTAGCTCCTTTTTTGTCCTGTAGAGTAGGATAAATTCAGTGGTTCAGAGAAAAACAAGTACACAGGTTTGTCGAGTAAAATCATTCTTTTCCTGATTAATTCTTGTCTGGAATTAAATCAACTAGGTCTGAGTCTCACTGCAAACATTTGCAAAGCAACGCAAAATTTTGGAAGGCTTTTGCCATTCAAAATGTCGGGAAATGACCACGTGACCAAACGTGCCAAATTTCAGGCTAGTCCAGCCAGCGTTGCCACCGACGGTCCGCGGTTGTGAGAGGAAAGAAACTGGCGAAAATCAAACGCAACTGTAGACGAAAAAATGGCGCTGGATGATTGAAATAAAAAGACGTGATGGCGATGGTGTTACAGTATTTTCATTGGATGAAGGGTCTCACGCGCTGTGATTGGCTAAACAGATCGTGACGCCGTCAAGTGTCGCGACTTCTTACACGGTCACACCATGCAAGAACTAATTTATGAAAGGTTTTTAAAATGCACGGTAAACACACTAGAAATGCCTTTAAAAGCTAGTATTTACGTTTTAACCTGGTCAATCTAAATACCACTTTTCTGTGTCAACACAACAATTATGCTTTTGATAAAAGCCTCTAAAGAGTTCCTAAATATGATCGTAACTGGTATTCTTTTAAGAAAACAGGGAACCACAATCTATGAGAAGATTTCGGACAATTATCAAATAAATATTTGTAATACACCCTAGTAAGGACATTATTTTTTCTGAGGCTGAAGAAGGCTTTGAAGCTACGCTAGTATTCGAACTTTCTTTACGGCCATGAATAGATTCTTAAAAAAAAAGGACACCATGACTAAAGTATATAATGGGTATTAGAAACAGGTGAATACACCAAATTGAAAAAACGTTGTCAGGCTTAAAAGATTAAATCATAGAAGGTAAGACCGGGGAGGATTCTGGGTAAATAGTTCATGAGGCTCATAATATGCGTTGAGCATTGTTATAATTTTCGAATATTGCTTTGTTCGAGAATTAGAAGCAATGTTCAAGAGTTGTAACAATAAACAATATCCTATACATATAATATGAGCCTTACAAAGTGCTTACCCATAACCCCTTTCAGTCTTACCTTCAATGATCTAACCTTTTGAACCCGACAACGTTTTTTCAATTTGGTGTATATTACATATAAATAATATGTTATATTAAGAACTAAGCAAATTCAACTCGACCAATACAAAAAGTTGGTATTGTCACTTCTAGTTAAGATATTGAATAGTTTGACAACTTAAAATCAATATTTTTTGGCATCATATGCCGGTACTTTTCAGCGCTTTTGCTTTGACATTTTAACATTTACACTAACTTCTTTGTTTTGTTTTGTTTTGCTTGCTTGAATTCTTTAAGTTATTGAAGAAAGAATTGAGGATTAAATATTCGTTCGTCACGCCACTAAATTCCTAACTTATATTAGAATCAATTCTGTGTAAAGCCTTTCGAACTCGTATGGAAATAGGCACTTAATCTAAGCAAATAAGATCGACCCGAACCTTAAAAGCACTTTGCGGAAGGTGAATTAGTATAACTTTTCTTTACTTTAGGTTGTCATCCTCAGAAAGGTTTAGACAGGTCTTGAAAAACTTTCGTCAAAACCCGTAGTTTTTCCCGCCTTTTTTCGGGAAACGAGCCGTAAAATGGCAAAGCTGAATCAACATTTCGTGACGTGTTACAGCGATCTTTGAATCAAATGGCTTAAATATCGTGAAATGTGAGCTTACAGTTTATTTGTTCTTGCCCAATAACAGACTGTCGTAAAAGGCTGACAAAATATGTAATGATGAAGTATCCTTGCTTAAGGTTGAACGGAAACTTTTATGGATTTTAACGTTTCAAATGAAAAGAAATTAACATGATAGATTTTGGCAGCAAACATCAAGGGCTAACCTTATCAATATGTTATACTAAACTACAGAAACGAGAAAAATACTGAAACCATTGTCCTCAGAAGAAAAATCGAACTGATTTAAGGTCTGTTTCTAAAAGGGTTAGATACAGTTAGCAACCGACTGCATTTGTAGAAAGCAAAGAAAGAAAGAAAGAGAGAAAGAAGGAAGGAAGGAAGGAAGGAAGGAAAGAAAGAAAGAAAGAAGGAAAGAAAGAAAGAAGGAAGGAAAGAGAGAGAGAAATAGAAAGCTCACGGGAATTGTCGCTTGCTCGGGAAAAAATCAACTGTTGTCATCGTTGTTATGCATCTATTTTTTACCATATAATTAATTTATTACAGAGATATTTTATCAGGAACATTTAGGGGATTTTGTATAGTATTGAACGGCTACTCGAACGAAAAAGAAAACAGGATTTACGGGATCAGTGTTAATTACGAATGTCAGTGCTAAAAGGCTGTTCTAGAAAAACGTAGCCGCTGTTTTGATTTTCCTTTTAAAACCCAACAAAACTAATGGTCGATGTTTCCTATCGTTCAATTTTTAAGGTCATTAAATTCAAAAAGATGTAATGAGTCACTTAGAAGTCAATACCGTTTAGCACCTAGTCAAAAGAGGCCTCAGGACATGACAAGACGATCAAATGATATGCGAGGGCGTGAATTATAGCGGAAAAATATTCCTTCAGTAATGAATAGGTGGACTATAATTCTTCATAATTGGGATTAAGAGAACATTTTCGAGGATAGAAATTATGAAATCAATTTATTCTCTTTCGAATTCGCCAGAAATTAAGTGAACAAAGTCTGCTTTTACGGAAATGAACCAGTCGTTTCTGGAGCCTCAACTTGGTTTCGCAACCACACTTCCACCCTGTGGGTGTTCAAAGATAATATTGGGTACATCAATCAGAAAGTGAAGTTTTCTAATGACATCACGTGATCTTGTTAGACTATTCCGGTCTATAGAGCAATCTTCGCATGAGTGGGAATCGTATTTACAACACGTACACGGTACGGTATACTGTAACGCTGAAATGGCTTCCCATGCTTTTGTTTAAACAATCCAATCACAACGAGCGCGTAGTTAAGGCTTCTCTAAGGTGACGGTACGGCTACAGTACGCTTTAGATTTGTCATATTAGAGCGGTTTTCGTATCAGTGGGAAGTACAGTACTTAGTAACACTGCATGGAATGGTTTCCGTTGTTTTCGTGTGAATCATCCAATCACTTTGTGTAGTTACGGCTACGACAAAGTACGGTACAGTATGTTACTCATTCGAAATCCGTTCTTCAAATTAACGCTGTCATGAGAGATTGATTACCGTGATGAATAACGTCTCTAAGAATCTCAAAAAGTTTTTCGAGACATTTTCCAACCCAACACGCCAAGGAATTTATACATTGCCTAAATTTTTTTGATGCGGATTTCTATTCAAAATTTCACTGACCAAATTACTTCATTTTCCCATCACTGTTTTCATTCTCCTTTCAGTTTAAATTCTACATCTACATTTGAAAAATTCCACAGATATTGTATCCCATTCATCATTATTATCCCATCCAAATTGCGCTGTGAAGACCCTTTAGGCCATTTGAAATATTTTTGAAAAAAAAAAAAAAAGAGGAATTTCATTGTCTGAGTCATTTATTCTGAACATGTTTGAGACATTTCCAGAATGTTTACTTCACAAAATCTACTTTGTTCATTCGTGTTCATTCGTGTTTAGTTAAAAGAAATGTTGGGTCATCCTGCACATCCCCACTGACGTCACTCAACCCTCGGTTTATTACGCCTCCGTCAATTATGACTAAAATTTTTCTTAATTTTGCTCATCTCTCTCGCACCTTTGATATCTTTCTTCAGATCCGCCAATTTATTTCGTATAATTTATTTTGGTCAGTATAATTAATTGATATTTGGTCTCTGACAGAGCTAGCCTATATCATTTATAGTTTATATTTGGTCTCCGATATCGTAGGAGTTTCTTTTACGGTTTCCATTTCAGTTCGCCTGCTTGAGGAATTGCGAACAAGATGTTGGCTGCACAATTTTCTCGTAATTACTTCGTTTTTCGCGATAAATGAAATGGGCCGTCTTTCAACGACTACACTTTTTTGTTTATGTTTTCAGAATTCCTTCTACTAGAGAGAACAAAGTGAAAGTTAGGATTATATTCATGTATATTGCCATAACATCTTTGAAAGCGTGTTACGAATACGGATAGCTCTAGGGCACCGGATTCGTACAAAATCCTTAATCGCTCAAAGATCTTGCCATCAAAAAGATCATATATTTTTCGCAATTAAAGTTTATTTTTTTCGCAATTAAAGTTTATTTTTTTCTTAATAGAGTAAAATATACAGCGTATATGTCAACAATTTGAAAAGCTACCGAAGTATATTATTTGTAAAACCGACAGAAAAGCCACATACTTGATCGAGCAAAACATTTTCGCAATTTCCATACTGGAATTCCTCTAAAGCGGACAAATTCGAGCACTCATGTTCAAAAATGATTTATTCAAATAAACAGTAAAATGATTTAGCCAGCTGTACGGCTTTTATTCTATGCTAAATAATTCTTAGTAAACAAAAGAGAGAAAGAAAGGCGCTTGTGTGTTCATTATGTGACAGACCAACATGTCGTAAATACTCGAAACCGAACTCCATAATAGCACACTTAACGGGAAACTCAAGCTGATTACTTAGGAATGGAAAAAATAATACAAGATATGTTGATCATAGTAGATATTTCCTGACTCAAAGTATGTCTAACTTTGTCGTGCCAAATCCTCATTAAAAGTCTAATTAAACATGACTAGCGATACGTATACGCGCGACCATCGAGCGTCAGTCGACACACACGGTTTCTCTTTCAGTTGTTTTATTGTGGTCTAGTTGAAGGAATAACTTCAAACCAGGAGTGTTAATTGATATCCTACAAAATTTTGCCCACAATGAATTTCACACCTGATCATTTAAGAGAATATTTCTTTTTTTTTGGAACGTTTTCAAAGAGACTAAAAGCTTTCCTTTCGCTTATTGAAAAACCTTTTAGCGGTCTGCTTTCGTGTTTCGGTGGGGAAGTCCGGAATCCTTTCTTTTATTTCTGAACGCTTTCGGCAAGTTTCCATTTTCTTTTTCACTGTGTTTTGTCTCTATTTTCAACCGGTTAACACTCTCATTTTCTTTTCTTGCCAGTGTGTGTGTCTATGAGCTTTTGTTCCACACTTCACTCAAAACACTTCTTCGCGGATATTCGCTACAGTCAACTAGATTTTCAATGTTCAAAGGAAAACAGGGTTGTAGTTTGGCCATCTCATCTTTCATTTTCAATTTCTTAACCGTATGACAAGAAGAACAGAATAATGATGAACCTGAAATAGAGTCTTAACCCAGTTGACTCCAGAATAATTCACCACGGTAAGATGTACAGCGAACTCCGCTTCACGCTGTTAGAGGAAGAAACATCCCCAAATCAGTCTTGGTAGAAATTATGTGCATACATTACCATTATTGACCTCGCAAACAGGAATTGAGTTAAAGGCAAATCCTTTCTTAAAACGTACATACAGATGAACTAAAATATAAGATACCATATAGAAATTTTCTTGTTATTTCAGAGATTGACGAATTTTTTGCGTTTATATAGTTCTGACAGATTTTGTCCTGAGAACCTTCAAGAACCCTTTACGTCTTTGATTCTTCGTCGAGGGATTAATTAAGAGTCACAGTATCTTGCTAGATTAAGAGTTCTAAACTACTAAAAGAGAGAGCTTTTCTAGTCAAAATATGACGGCGCACTATATAAATTTCGAAAAAACGCTTTTATTGGGAATGTTTACAACATTAGGCTGACTATCTTGAGTTTAGATTAAACTATTTTCAGTTAACCATAAAATGATTACTAATAATGTAACATTCGTGTTCAAACTAGAAAAAAATTCTCATTTTTCTTTCTTTCTTACTCTCGTTTTTCGAGAATTTCAGTGGTCGAAAACTATATGCTGAATGCTTTACTCATAAAAGATAATGCTTGAGTGTTTCTAAATAATTTATTCGCGAGATTGTTTTTCTTTTCTTTTCTTTTGGCGGTTCGTCCGCTCCATTTTGAGCCAGCTTGGTTTCTGTACTCAAAATATTTGGACTCTCATTTCCTGTAACTATACAGGATCCCTTCCAACGTTTGGATGCAACAATAATTGTAATAAAAGCTCCAACTATTTTCCTAAACGCAGCCCTTTCAGAATTTGGTGTAGAGAAATTCGCTTCTTGAGTATTTAAGATGAAGGTTCTCCTGACTTGAAATTCAGCTCACAGTGTGTATCTGAGTGCTTTGGTTTTACGTACGAGTTTGTATAAATCTCTCTCTGTTTACCGTTTTCTTTGACGATATCAAAGTAACGTGAGAGATTTAAGAGGTAAGGGTGGCTAAAACAAGCACATACAAACGGGAGCTTTCGAGCGTCCAAGACAGTTGGTGAAGTGTCGGTCGACGTAAACGTTTGCCCGTTTTAGAGCTAAGAGTAAATAACTAGACGGAATATGAACTTTTAGACAAAGAACTAACCTGTAAACTCCCCTATGGGATCGTCGTAACGTTGATCTTGAAGAATTCCTTCACCTATGGAAAAGAAATCACAAGAAAGAAGTATAAAAACTTGGGATTGTCAGATGAAACATTGAGTCATGAACGACAACCAAGCTATGCTCTACACTCTACCTTTTGACTCTCTGTTCAAAACCCAAGCATTGCATGATCCCAACGTTAATAAACCCCCAAAACACAACCAAAATGTTGTCCTATCTAGACAACAAAACTTCATCACTGTGGTTGAACAACTTTAAAAAATCTCAATTAGTATAGACCGAGGCTTCATGCCTCTCTGGATGCTAAACCAACTTTGAGGCCTCCCCGTTATGAATTTACAAATTCCTGTGTGGATTATAATATGTTAATATATTTATATCTAGACTCTCATTTGCATCACAAAAGTCACACGATTCTTGTAGAATCACTCCTATTTTGACCTCGTTGCGTAGCAACTTCTCTGAGATCAGGGAAATCTAAATCTGTTAACTAAGTGCGCAAAGGAGATGGAAAATTTTTATTACTTCTTTGGGCTAATTCTTTTCCGAGCTGATTATCGATAACAAAAGTTAGCGTTCTTTCTCTTGCTAAGGCGGTAAAAGCGAAAGGATTTGAAATTGCTTTTAAAAATCAAAAGGATGTCAGATTAAACTCGTTTAACCAATGGGAACTCGAGACTGTTTTACCTCAAGTAAAAATTCAAATATATTAATCAAAAAGGGTATTCCGTACCTGTCTATCACCTTGCTGGCTGCTCTCGATCCGTATTTAACTTTCAAATCTACAGAATATGAGTGGGAATTCATTCAAGTGCCATTAACGTTGAACGAGCGGAGGAAATACTGGCTGATAATTAAATTACATGTCATGGATAACAATGGATCTTTCGTTTTTGCCATCTTTCTTTCTTTCACTTTCAAACACGAAATGGCACTCATCTTATTTTAAAAGCAACTTTTTGAGTGAAAAATCAATCGAAGGGCGAAGATTTTGGCCTGAAATACGATTTTACCCCCGTTTTTCCGAAAGAAACGCAAAAACGACGAACATTGATCACTGCTGCCTTTATTCAAATGCCACTTGGACGCCAAGAACATATTTCGCTTTTATTTCAACGCTGATTTACATGTCATCATGAAATTTTTCTCTGATATGCAATTCATTTAATAAAATATAAAAAAAAGTTTTGCGAGAAATTTATTTTTTCTGAAGGTTCCCAAAATCTAATAATGACACTAAAGATTAAAAAAATAATAATAATAATAATAATTTTTAACCTAGACACTTCAGTTCACTGAAGATAGACACTTTTATTATTTTTTAAAACACCAAAAAGAGAATAATACTGAAACGTGAAATAAAAAATAAAAAATAGATTTATTTGTTGGTTAATCTAGCATGGCACGGAAGTCTATAAGCTGATGGTTTTCTAGTTGCCTGTATTATATAAACTAAAAGTGTGGGTGTTTAACTGTTTAAGCATTTGGGAAAATTAATGGTGATCAAGCTAAAACTGTTTATTTTAAAAAGAAAAGGCAGAACGGTCTAGGTAGCTTCTGTCTCCAAGTCAACCGTTTAAAAGACATGAAATGTGTCCGGAGCCGAGCATGTTGTACGATAACAAATTTACCACAATGAAGATCCAGCTGGAGGTGTCGTCAGTCTTATTCATTCAAAATAAAAAACTTCATATTCCCAGTGAAATTGCACATTTAAGACGAACAATAGGTGTGGGTAAGAAGAAAAAAATTATTTACATTTTCAAGTCTCCTGCTGCTCTAATTTTACAAAAGAAGTTTATAGATCAACTAAAACCACGCACTGAAAGCAAGCCGAAAACATAAATAAATAAAATGGATAAAGAGAACGGACTTGTAAAGGACGCGAATGTGGAACAAAAAAGGTGTAATTGTTAGAAGGGAAATTGAAAAAAAGTTCGGTTATGGGAGTGAAAGAAAGGGATGAAATGAAACTGGTAAATCGATCGCGGAACGAAATCTTAATCCTTGTAACGATTTGCCTGATAAGGGAGCGTTCATAATTTATGCGTCAGGGGGGGCTATGTGGGTTTCGAATTTTGAGATAACACTGTTTAACAGCCCCCCCTCCCGCCATAACAAACCTCTGATGACACCCCCCCCCCCCAGAATATACGTGGCTTTCACACGTTCCTGTGGGAATAGAACCACACACAGATGTGGTAGCCATTGGACCAAACAATAGAAGCAAACGGAAAATCTTTTGTTAACTCATGGTAAACCAACATGGCCGCCATGACGTCACATGAAGGCCAAGATTAAGTTGGTATAAATTATAACAACCCCATAACATTTTGACGCCCCCAATGTTTAGTTGAGAAAGTCACTGCGCCCTCCAAACCTTGACATTGGCCCCCTATAAGATTCGCATTTGATTTTGGGCGATCGTGGCGATCAAATGGAAACGAGGATTTATTAAACGCACTAAATTTAGCCGATCTCAACGCGTTAATTCAGTTATAGCTAGATAAAAATAAAATTAGGATGATAATGATTTAAAAAAATAAAAAATAAATAAATAAATACATCGTCATGAGTAAGAATCTAAGACTTTCGATCGTTTCTTCTTTTCCTACTTGCTATTTAGTCGTTCTATCTGTCTGTTCCCTCCTTACCTTTCTTTCCGTCATTCACTCATCCATTCATTCATTCTTTCATTCTTACTCATTCTGTGTCTGTCTTTCCGTGAATCACGTTCTCTCTGAAACGACTTCGCACGACGGCTCACAATAATAAACAACTCATATTATAACAGTGTACTCCATCAATGCAGCACTGCGCCATAAGACAGATGAAAAAAGATATGACGCGTTGATAATTCTTGTTCATAGCGCGAAAACAAATGAATAAATGATTAACTAACTACATTCACCGGCTACCTTCAGGAAAAAAAGGAAAGAAACTAAAAGGAAAAGAACGAAAAGTGGGAATTCTGGACTCGTTACCATGGTAACAATGGTGCAATTGAAGGAGTTAGCGGCCACTTTTTCTGCGCATCCTTTTTCCACGCACGCTCGAGCTTTTCCGAATGAGCGAGGAACGCCTGGATGATTTTGTTGATCTAACAAATGCGATCAAATTCAAAATCTCAATATAATATCTCGGAAACGAATACGGTGACCCCAAATTTTTTCTTCTTTGAATTCAGTTATTACAAACATCTGTAACATACTTCAAAATAAATAAATTCTCAATGCAGGGGAACGAATGAAACAATCTCTACATTGATTCGAATTCCATACAATTTAGTTGCACCGCGCAGATAAAAAGCGTCATCAGTGCTTTGTACTTGCTTCTTCAAACATGACTGTGTCAGAGATGTGAAGAATACACCTTTTGCTGTTCATTAACCGCAATGAAACATTCATTCAAGCGAAGAAGCATTGTCATTAGCGCGAATAGA
>JAAAQI020123906.1:0-15100 GCA_011800005.2 Stichodactyla mertensii
AAAGTAGAAGAAAATCTCGCAAATTCTTTGGTTAACGTTGCGTGCTTGTCTAAGCTTAAATTACTAACTCTTAAAAATGGGATTCTCCTTGTTTTGGTTTTCCGACAATAGCCCAGAACCTGAAAAGTACGTGAAGTTTGAAAAAGCCTCACACAGAGAAAGTTATATCCTATTAACCTCCTGCCTAAGGACGTCTTACTGTGCTGCATGCTTCTAGAATGTGATCTAGTGCACATCCAAAAATAATGCAATTCTTTATGTATATCGTTTGTTCTTAGTTTAATTTGGAACTTTTTCTTTTATCTTTTTTCTTTGCTTAGGGAATTCAAGTTGTGAGTTAAATCCATGTAAGAACGGTGGGACTTGTCAAGAGATTGGAAATAATTTCCATTGTCTATGTCGAAAGGGATTCAGTGGGCGGACCTGTCAGCTAGGTAGGTTCGCCTTTTATCATTTAAATAACTATTTTATTTGGACTGTTATTGACAGGAAAGCTCCCCCCTTTACGCTCTACGTCGTATCTCATTATCTGACATCTATTTAATTACCTTTCCTTTTGATTTAAATTCATTTGACTTTGTTATATCAAGAACAACGTTAGAAAGGTTCCTTCTACTACGAGATCGTTTTAATTGCTGTTGTAGTGTGTACAATGCGCGCCTCGAAGTTACCAAGGTGCGCAAAGTTGGAAGTATTGGTTGCTTCCAGATACAACCTTAATAGATTGATCCAAAGCTAATATCATGCCAACTCACTATTCAACAATGTGCACTCTTTGTGCATCTGACTCTGTTTAACTAAAAATGTTTGATGAAACCAAACACCAGTTATAATGGAATATGCATAAAGATAAACCATTTTTCCAAGTGCTATCCGATATTATAGTAGAAACCCACCAGCATACTATCACGAATCCTGCAATCTGATTGGCTAACGTACTCGCTAACTATTGAGTGATAGTGAGTAGCGAAAAAGCCGGCGTTTTGTGCTAAAAAAACCCCATTAAAATCAATAAATATTGGTATGAATTCGAAGGTAGTATGCTAGTAGGTTTCTACTAAAACAATTAGACTACGTAGTGTTCTCGTTTTCTACGATTCAAATAGTCAACTCATAGAAAACTCGAACTAGTAGTCTAATTGTTAAGTGGCACTGTTTTGTTTTTCCTTCCCGACCGAAGGTTAATAAAAAATAACGTAAATTGTTTTCTCTATACGATTGTTTTTACTGGACTCGTGGAATTTGAATTGTCAACAAAGCAGGTGTTATGCTGTGAAGTGTGTTTATGTTTATGGTGAGATACGAATGATTAACGCGTGGATTCACCCAGCTTATTCACTAACCTCGCTTTTCTCGATAAAATATTTTTGCTCTCACGATATCCGTATTACATTTTAATCCTTGCAAATTTGACGTCTTGGCTCCCGTTCAGCTTCACAATACATAAGGATGGCCTTCACTTTGGCTTTTAACTACTTACAACTATAAGTACAAAAACATATTTTGAAGAAGACTCGAGTCACTTTTGATTGCATGATTCTGGCCACGAAACAAAGAGAGAGTAATGATTCTGTGGGCGTTTCATCGTGAGCACGTTATGGTGGTAAAAGAATGTTCTAGGCAGTAACCATTATCTTGTTAATAAACAGATGCCAAATCTCACCCCTTTTATTCATTCTTTCCTTTGCGGTCTGTACCCTCTTTATTCGTGTCTATGCATTTACCTCTATGTTCCTATGTCCCTATACCACACCACCCCTTTTGCCTTTCGTCCCATCGTTCCTTTGAACTAAAATTACTTTTCGATTCACAATAGACTTTGGCAAGTGCTTCTCCAACCCGTGTAAGAATGGCGGTACCTGTACTGATATGGCTGGTGGCCATGTATATTGTAGCTGTAAGAATGGCTGGGAAGGCTACTACTGTGAGAAGAGTAAGTGCACAACACAGATAGACTAGATGGATTTTGTACATCTCTTTAGCTTAGGCTTCGTGTTTTCCCATTTTAAACGACTTGAATAATATTGTGCTTCTAGAGACCAAAGAAATAATACTCAAGGGAATGATGGTGATCCGAAATGGACAAATACGTTGCACCCATGTTAATGATTTCTATGTGTAACTAAAAACCTAAAGCAAAATATATTTGCTCAGTTTCTATGTCGTATGTTTTTAGATATTGATGATTGCGCAACAAACCCATGCTATAATGACGGAAGATGCCTGGATAAAATAGGGTTCAGAGTGTGCGAATGCGCTCGTGGCTTCACAGGTCCTGACTGTAGGATCAACATAGACGATTGTGCTTCTTCTCCTTGCTTAGCTGGTGGTAAATGCATAGATTTGTTTGGTGGGTTCAGATGCCTGTGTCCACCAGAGAAGATTGGCTCAAGATGTGAAGGTTAGAACAAATTACTCAGAATTCATGTGTGCGCGTATGGCGCCCATTTTTTTAGAAAAAGCGCAGCTAGGTTTGTGCTCAGTGATATGAATCTGCCTTTGGTGGCAGAAAAGGCCAATTTGGCAATTCCTCCAAACTGGACTACTTTGGGAATTACTGCAAGGGGTCTATAGGCTTTCTGTACTCGAGAAACGCAACATAACTGTAAAAACTTTGCAGCGTGGGTGTAATAATTCACGAGGCTCGATTGATTTCATTTTTGTATTGCAGCCGACCACCCTTACTTGTGTAGGGTAGGCGATAAGATATACACTCACAACACGACCACGAAAGAGGACTGCAACACATGCAGATGCTACAAAGGAACAAGAACATGTACCAAAGTTGACTGTGGACCGCGTTACTGTAATAGCAGCAACCCTTTTGACACCTCTGTCTGTAATGATGGCGATGTCTGCAAACCCAAACAAGTCAACTGCCTTAAGCCGCCATGTGGTGATTATGGAGTCTGTACGGGTATTGCCAGTACGTCTATTGGTGGTGGAGAAGGTGTCATACGCGATGATTTCTGTCTACCAAATACCACTGATCTTAGCGGAGACTGCGCAAAAATCAACATCTTGTTTAATATACGGAAAATACCAAAGGTAACGAACCACTTTATCTCAAAATCAGTCGTAAAGCGGCCACCGTTATCCGTTAATAGAAACACGTAGTACTTCGACTAGCTTTGCTAGATCTCTTCTCGTGATAACGTCCAACCTATACTCAGCTGGCAAATACATGTGCGCTTGTTCGTCTTGCTTTGATTTGAAGAGCAAAATGATCTCGTCTGATTGAGCGGCCCATACCTCTAACAATCAGTTAGCGTGCGCGATTTCACGGCAGTACGCGATATCTCGACTAATATAGCCTGTGTACAGCCGCACCCCTCCCTCCCACGGGGAAGAAACGGGGAGGAAACTTCCCCTTAGGGGTAAAGGGTGAGAAGCGTCTCTACAGGGGCTACACTAGTTAAGAGCATCACGTGTTATTTTAATCTCTGATCGTTTTTACGTTCTATTTAAGGGTACGATAATGGAAGAGTTTTGCCGTCAATTGAGGTACTTGCCGCTATTACAAAAGTACGCATTAAAGGCTCATATTCGTTTGCTCTGTGGTGGAAAATGGCCAGAGGAGCCAATCTTACAGCAGGATACGAAGACTGTCGTTGTTTCAGTGGTGAGTTCTTATATGGCTTGCTTACGGGTAAAATTGTGTTGTATATGACGGGATCCACCTCACGCTCTATCCATGTCTCGTCTCGTCTCACTCTCGTCTCGCGTCTTTAATTCATTTCAATTCACTTTGTTACCTCTCCCACCCATTCGAAATCCATACCCCAAATAGACATAATCATCAAGGCGCATCCGGATATTGAACTCCCTGATATTTGTTTGCAGGCTAGCTCTTCTAACTCAGGAGTCGCCGAGAAGGCAGCCATTGACATCGCAAGGTTTATTCGATCACCTAGGCAGAACAATCACGCTGGAGTCAACGTTACTCTGTACAAAGTATTGATAGCTGTGAGAGAAGTGTCTGTTGAACGATCAGTTACGTTATCCTATCACAAAAAGGAAGGTATGTCGTCATTTCCGGAGAGTAATTCGCGAGCGCATTTCTTTACGCATCATCGTTGTATAGGTTTCAAATTATTTCAGTTAGGCCCGATTCAGACGTCGAACTTTCGCCGCGTCGAATCCAGTTGCTCGTTAAGGACAACGGCTATGAAAACGCGGAAAACTACTATTTAAGACATCAGCTGTATTACTTAGCACCAGGTGACAGCATGGGTTAAGTTTGGTATACATAATTCTACTAGTTTCAAAGAAAAACAAGCGCTCATCCTCAAAGGCCATTAGATTCGACGCGACAAAACTTCGACGTCTGAACTGGGCCTTATTTATTTTTTGCTATTACTTTTTTATTCGCAGAAACGGAGGCTCCTACTTACTTGATTCCTGTGATAGCATCTCTAGTAGTCTTAGCTGCAATCCTTTTACTTATATTATGTATACGAGGCAAGTGGCGGGACAGAAAGCGAAAAGAGGATGGGCTGACCCCGCTGACCAAGAAGCGCAATACTCCCCTCGAGAAGCTCACGAGTAATGGTAGGAAATATTATAATCAAACATCATCAGACTCGTCATCATCAGCTCATTCATCGTCATCATCACAGTCCACAGAATTAAGGACCTTTGATTACAACAGAACGAGTTTACTCGATTCTGCATCCACGTGCTCCACCCCACCTGTTCTCTCCCCACCCCTCTCCCCCAGGGAAGAGGGTGCTAAAGACGAGTGGCGGAGATTTCAGGTCCGTCGGAATAGTACGCAAATAGAAATAGTTGTATAGTTTGGTCACGTATAGAAAATACATATACTATTGTAGAAAAAATATTCGAGATTACTATATTATGAAAAAAGTTCATGACAGTATGTAGAATTCAGATATCTACATTTAAAACCAAAAGACTCGACCTCCCGAATTTCAGAAGAGAACTGGTAACGAATGCGTCTGCATGGAATTGTGGGATAGAATTGAAGAAATGAAAGCAACAAATCTTACGTCACTCAGTCCCACAATTCCATGCGACGCCAGCTTATTACCAGCCTCCTTTGAATCTTGTAGGAGTAATTAGTATCTTTGTATTAAGGTACGGCATGATCTAGTTTATAGTCGTTTTAATGAAAGTTAGTGAAAGAATAATTGATAACGTGCATGATGCGCATGATATCCCTTCCCCCCTCCCCCCTTAGAATTTCTTCTGCATGGTCAATTTTATTTAATGTTTTTTCTAAAGAAACCTGTATATATGTAAATGTCTTAATATTATTTAATATTTAAATGCCGTGTAGTTCACGTTGGACCACCAGACGTTCGCGTACTTGTTATGTACGTACGATCACTATACTGTCGATTTACCTTGCGTAAAGAAGTCTTTAAGGCCTTATGTTACGTGACGAAATGTTTGCCTGGACCTCGTGTACAAAGGATGCCGTTTTGACATTCGTTTCACGAGGGGTGCTGCACCGCTCAATTCTTCTTCAATCTAATTTCTCCGTGGCTGGGTTGCACAACTCGAGCTATTTTCTACTCCCACAACTGTAACTTTAACACGACAGTTGCGTCGGGTAAGACTTGACTTATTGTACCCGAGCTTCAGGTAAACGTTTCACCATGCATTATGGCTTTTACTTTTCTGGTTGAGATAATTGGAAAAGCTTACCTCTTCTTAGGGTATTTATCAAATTCTAGGTATTTTCAAGATGTAGGTGATTACCGATTACCACCTGACGGTATTACTTACTTGTAAACAGATACTTCACGGAGGCTTCAAGGATTGATTTAGCTCGATTTCAAGTGGCGAACAAGTACTTCATATCGAAGTTCGGTTTATATTTGTTCTTTTGGTCTGGGTTTGAGGTACTGAGACGTTGTCGTGTTGATTCTACCAAAACATTGAAAAGGAAGTAATTTCGTTCATCATTTTTAATCCTATGACCGTATTCAATAGTATAACTCCATAAATAAATCCTTGTATGTGGAATCCAAGATCGTTATGTACTTAGGGTGCAACAGCTCCCATTTATGTGTGCGTATCTATTCCATTTGGCCTTCAACTAACCATTCGATTGGCGTTTCCCATTTCTTCGATACCTTGAATCGTTTTTGATCAAGATATGTTATAAACAAACCCAGTACAGGGCAATAGCCAATGCAATAAGAAGATCCATTTTGTAAATTTCAATTTTGTAGTGATATAGTTTTATATATAAAATATTCAAATGATAATAGACCGAATCACCTTGGGCGTAATGTTTACCCATTTCAGACCACATGTCGTTCCCTTGAGAATAGGATTCTTTGCTTGAGACTCATCAATCTTGCTTCTTCTCAAGCCTTACGAAAGAACAAAGAAATAATATCCAAGGGAAGGACACGTGATCTGAAATGGGTAAACATTGCGCCTAACGTTATTTGGTCTATCTAGCTGTAGGAGATGGTCATTCGTTGACTGAAGAGTCGTAATCCTTGTAAAGATAACGAAAAAAATCCCTAGAAATATTATTTTCTATATGAACTTGTTACTCGCGATGTTAAACTTTTCTAAAGTTAAAGTTTTAAATCTTAATGAAGTCACAGATAGTTTTAGAGTATTTTTGTACGAGATCAGCTTCCTTGGCTGTTTTAATACCATGGTAATTTCGATTTTTGTTTCATGTTGATACACCTAACGCTAATAGTTGTTACTTTAGTTTATCATCGCGCAGGAAGCTTAACTGGAAAGCTCTTTTCATTTGCAGTGAAAGTATACACTTATGCCTCTGAAAGTCAAGGGAAGGACTGGGGTGGAGGGTCATGAACACGAGGTCAGTGGATACGAAGCTGAATTGAAATCTTTTGTTTCGTTAATGCTTGATTCGTCCTAATGAATGACGCTTAGGGGAGAGAGAAACCTTAGTCTAGGACAACCAGCGTCGTTGTCGAGTTTATCGACCCCAATTGGTAATTTATCTTTCAGAGATTCAGACTGCTAGTTTTCACACACTTGGTGCCACAGGAAGCCCAAGTCATTGTTTTATAGGGTGTGTATTCCCCCTAAAAACCTGTAATGCTCCCCCCGGCCATTTACTTTCATTGCAAGTGAAAAAAAGATTGATAACCTCTACGAAGTCTGTACAGCGAAGATCAGTATGCATAATATATAAGAATAATGCTACACTCGTGGCTATACATGGTCATTTAACCACAGGTAGCCCAGTAATAAACGATGTGGACTAACACGTCACATGATCATATTCTGCTAAATAATTGCATGGCAAAGGAATGTTCAAAATCAAAATCTTATTGCCTAGGAATATAATTATTCAATTAAAAGGTGATCGATGTTAAGAATTATTGAATTTATGCACGTTTTAAAAATTGACGCATTTGTTATGTACTGAATAACATGTGGAAATGATCAGCTGACGTGTAAGATGCCTATTGCCAATTCTTAGGTAATCTTTTAATCATGTTTTTTGCAAATTGCTTTAATAACATTTGTAGAATAGCTAGTCAGCTAAGGCTTTGACATATTAGTATATTGTAGGCAGGCGGGATTAGCATTTTACACAGCGTTGCGAAATAAGCAACTGATAAGATTAGTAACGCCGCATAGATCTTTGCCATGCTGAGGCTGTCTTTTGGAATACACTAGGTAAATTAAGCCTCTTAGCCTCGTTATGGTGTCAGTCACCACGAGGCTTTCTTGGGAAATGATGTTACTAATAACGCAGCTCAGCTAACTTATCTATTTACAGTCTTGCCTTGTAGGAACCCCCTGCACGAAATCCCCAAATTGTAGTGTTTTTTGGAATTTAGGCTCTACTTCTTGCAAGCTCAAATGTCGAATTTAGGCATCTTACACGAAGTATTGACCCAGAATGCTGCACAGGGTCGGTAGCCAGTGCTTTCGTAAGCATATATTATCCCAGAATATTTAACGAGAAGTCTTGATATACGCCTGATTTACATGTATAAGGACAGAAGTGTTGAACAGAAGACAAAATATGCGTCGCCAGCAGCTAACTGCGGTGCAATTGTGAAACGTAGTGGGGCCATATAGACTTTCTGCATATCAAATCCTCTCTTCACAGCCATTCAAAAATGGACGAAAATTTAAATAAACAAACAGTGATGTAAATATGCTGTTAGTGTCATTTGTTTCTTGGTGTGCTAGGGCCTATACGCACTAGCGGTTTTGCTCCGAGATTAGGCTCCAGGATCGTTTTCATTCAAGTGTACCTAAAAATTCATGTAAAAAAGGTTGTGGCGGGAACAGAATTTTACCCCCGGGCTCACGATCCCTGATATTAAACTGGTTAAATACCAGTGAGCATGACTACACTATGCAGCCAGCTCCCGCAACATGGTCTCTCGTGTGTACTAGTTGTGCAAAATAACCCGGGAGCCTGTTCCTGCAACAAAACCCTCAGTGTGTATGGACCTTAACTGTAATCTGGGTACAGGTGTTAGATGGCGAGGAGGCAGAGGGTAATTACACCCCAGCGTATCCTCATTCTTTCGCTGGGTTTTTCCACTGAACGCCGGGGGTGTTCACAGGAAAACAAAACAAACAAAAAAAGGGGGAACAAAAACCTGTATATTAGAACGATAACGAGTCACTACTTTTTCGTACTAAAAGTTATTTTCATCTTTACCAAATACGTTACTTTTGAGTTCATTCTTGATATATTAACATTTGCTTTTCTAAAGAACATTGCCTCTGTTTTTTACCAAATACGTTACTTTTGAGTTCATTCTTGATCAATATTAACATTTGCTTTTCTAAAGAACATTGCCTATATTTTTTCGCACTAAAAGTCCTTTTCACCTTTTCCAAATAAGTTGCTTTTGAGGTAATTCTTGATGTATTAACATTTACTTTTCTAAAGAACAGAGTTGCCTCTATTCTTTTGATACTAGTATCGTTTCCTTGCAAACGGCAAGAGAAACATTCATTTCTCTGTCAGAAGCGGGAGACTGGTATCAATTACCACCAAAAACGAGGCAGTCGGTAGTACAAATTTAATTATTCCATCTTTCTACATCCATTTTCCTGCTCCTCTTCGAGTTATAAGTAAGTGTTTCAGATAGGATTTAGACTAGATTAGAGCCACTGTCCGAGGATGGGGGTATGGTTTATATAAGTACATTAAACCGTTAACTTTCGTCTGTATTTAGAAAGCCGTCATGATGCATATCAGGACAAAAATTATCAGTCCAGTGAATACAGTCGATATATTTACATTCCGAGCAGAAATTCGAGTTTTTTGAATAAAGCAGAATAAAACCAGCCAAAGTGAGAGTTATTAACGAAGATAACGCAATCCCTTTTGAGATCCAGTAACGCCAAAAGTGTTCTACTGTCACGCCTTCAGAGGATTTTCGCGGTAGCAAAAGTATTGACGTTAATAAACCGAATAGGAAACCACCAATGTGAACGAAATTGCCTATGTATGGCAGAGTCCCCATTGCTGCGAAGAGAAATGAAAATACATTAAGAACATCATGTAGTATGAGGTAATGTGATGGTATCCTAAGTCTAGAACTCTGAAATGGCTTCCGACTTTATGAACCAATCAAAAAGGACGAAAACGTACGCCATCCAATCAGCGTGCTTGAATTTAATTGGAAGCCATTCAGAAGTCCACTAATTTCCTACTGCACCCTTTAAATTCTCCCCGCAGAGACAGACTTTCACTGGTTTTCACTTGCATGAAAAGTGCTGCTGTTAATCCAGGAGCGGGATGCGGGAAGATCCACTAGTTTCAGCTAGTACTCACCAAAGCTTATTAATATGATAGTAATCAAGACGCATAAATCCCAAAATGGCTTCCGTAGCATTCTGCAGTAGCGAATATACCAAACCAATATGAGGGCTAGAAATCCATACAGCGCTCCTGAAGCTCCGACCTTAGTGACAAAAATAAGACATTAATTAAAAATTAGGCTCGATAGGCTCTATTGCCTGAAACCCTCCTCTTTCCGAGATTTTTATCGGTTGACAAAGTTATTATTTACCTCAGGTACAAGAGGAGTGAAGATTCCACTAACCAGGTTACCACCTAATCCACTGATTAGGTATATTAACGCTGTGCGCACGGTTCTGTAACGAAATAAATGAAGAAGAACGTTAATGCGATTCATTAAATGATAACCCATTCTCTGCCGGAACCGAAGCTGATTTCCTGTGTGTGAAAAACTTTGCACCGCATGGTCACGGTACATAATGGACAACATTCGATAGTAGTCATGTGATCACAGAGCGGATTTTGTATGAGTGGGAAACAATGCGGCAAATTCGTAGTCGTGCCGTTGGGAACATAAAATACGGTGACTGTGGCTACGCGTTATGATTGGATGATTCGCACGAAAACAATGGGAGCCATTTTAGTGTTACTGCATAGCGTACTGTGTGCGTGCTTGTAAGTCAGTACCGTACATTTCCTGCTCATACGAAATCCGCTTTATCCGTACCATGACCGTAACTACGCGTCGTGAGCGGAAAACAATGGGAAGCCATTTCAGTGTTTCGGCATGTCGTACCGTGTATGTGCTGTAAGTCAGTACCGTACTAAGTTTTCCACTCATACAAATAACTGTAAGAAATCGCATGCTCCTAATTAGTAACTTACTTATAATACCGATCATTTTGTTATTCACTAAGAAGCAAAGAAAGTTTGGACCAATCCAAGTGCATCCATTTCAGATTGGCTTAGCAAAATGAATTACTGAATTTTCTTGGCAGTCGAAACACAAGCTGGGTACCAAAGTGGCTCTCCATTTCTTGGAAGTATTTAGAGCACGTGCAATACATTTCTGTTGTCCATTGCTTAGTGTGCAACATGTCATTTGTGTGTTTCATCCTATTACGAACTTGATCCTAAACTTACCCTATTTCTACCTCAATTTTGGCACCAAAAATGACTTGAAATAAGAGATTTGCAATTAAATGGAGAATTCCTACAAGGAAAATAGTGAATACGACATAAAGTTACTCAAATGTTAGATATAAATTAATATCAACATCATGAAAAACAGAACTATTGAAAATTGAGCATGACATACAGCCTCCCCTAGTCTTCTTCATATCCACTTTCAGAAAAAAGGAGACTACCCTTCTCCTGCCTCCAGTTGAAGATGAATGTCTTCCTATATAGTATATGTAACTAGCTGGAAGGACTGCTTCAATATGTGGATGAGAGGATATGGTAGACAGATGCCAGAACACATGCACACAATGCACGCTGCACAATGCACATATTTCTGGAAACTCACCAATATGTATAAAAATAGCAGTTACAAGTCTGTAACCTTGGTTTCCATGTTTTTGTTTGGCACCTGTCATTCCACAGGTGTGATCTAGACAGTTAACATCACTACACAACACCTGAAATTCATTCAATTGATGTTGGGAGAAAAAAAAAAGAATTTAATTTCCAAATACAGATTGCACTGAAAGATAAGGGGATTAAGGGGCTCTTGGGACAAAATTGAAACTTTCCAAAACACTTGCCATTTCATTTAAACAAGAATTTAACAAAGCCATATTTTACCAGCAAAGGTCAACTTACATCCAGGAACCATGTTATTCATGTATCCTGAGCAGATTCTTTTTTGTACCAGGTCAATTTCCCAATTAGTGTGTACTGAATTCACAAAATGGAAAGTTACATTACACACACTCACCTTATCTTTATGCCAGTGGCCTTTAATGAATTCACACTTATCTTTTGACATAATTTCACATTCAGCATGAAGCCCCAAACAGCATGGTCGAAGCGTGATGCCGGAACTACACTCATTATTTTCTGAAGTACAGGTTGTTTGATTACCAATGACTTTATGAGGATATAGACAACTAGAAAAGTAATATTACAGTGTCAGAACAAGATCACTTGTATTTTCAAATTCCATTATCATATAAGGGTAGAAACTGTGAATGTATTAACTGGATGCAATGGAGTGGAATAAATAGATGAAACAGGATGGAAGGGGATGGATGGACCAGATGAGAATTGTACAATAGATTGATGGTATGAAAAAAAATAAAATGAATGGATAGGGTAGTGTGAAATGGATAGAAATTGTATGGAAGAAGGAAAGGATGGACAAATGAATGGATGGAAGAATGGGATGGGATTGGATGGATAATAAGTGGAAATGGAAATGGATGGAGAAGAATTTGTAAAGATGGGAAAATGGATGGATGGATGGATGGATGGATGGATGGGCAGGTAGATTTAACAAATAGATGGCTTCAATATAGATGGATGGATAGCTGGGCAGAATGTCAGAATCAATTGATGTAAAACAATATTACCTTGATTTATTCATCATCCCACATTCCCTGTTAAGTGAGCAGCATACAAGGCTTTTTTCCTTCTTTTTTCTTTGGTCAATGCTGTCAGCAATCAGTCTATCCTCTCGTATACACTTAGTAACAATAGAAAAATTGATGACAATCATACCTAATCATTCATATGACATATATTATGATGAAGGCTGCAGCAATTCTTCAGTATGAGGGCACCTATTAAAAACATGCATATCAAACCTACAATGCACCAGCCCTCCCCACCCTAATTAATAGATTTACAATGATTCACAATCATTTACTAATGAATGAAATGTTTAATTTTGCTCACCAGTGGAAACATGGCTCCAAGTCTCACCAAGAATGAAGCATTTGGACCAATAAAGATATTAACTCCTTTGTAAATACCCACAGTCTCCTTAACTGCTAGACTTTGATTGTTTATATAACCAAAGACTGCTATGTCTTCATATTTAATCTCTCTTGTTATTCCAACTTTTTCAACTCCTCCAGCAGTACACGAATACACCAAAATTATGAGTTCAATTAAGCTAACAGTATAGATAAAAAAGGGTCGCCTTTTTTGCCTTTGAATTACTTCTTGTATCAACTGTGCACTCTCTGAGCTTGATTCCTTATTTTCGTCATTGTTTCTTGATCCTCGAGGGGAAGTTATAATGCAGTGGTAGTTTTCTCCTAAGTATCCAGATACTGATGGAGGTAGCTGGTCGTAGCTAATGCTTGAACGTAGAGGAGGGCGTGGAGCTCTTGGCTGGGAACCTTTGACATCTATAGTGAGTAATATATCATGACTTTGACTGTCTCAGAAAGTAATGTAGCCTTACATGTATGAAAGACTGTCCTGACACTAACTCATAGCAAGTAATCATTTGAGTAAGCTAATGTTTTACATTGGTGACGTCACTGTGGCGGCATGTACCACACCATCTGTCACATTTATTTGACAATAGACTATATCACTATTTTGCAGCAGCAGTGCTTTCTGGGACTGTTAACTCTGCTAAATCACAAACCGTGCTGTCTTTTGTTCAATCCCAATAATCCCAGAATGCACTGTTGTGGCAGACTAGCAATATAGTCTATGCAAAAGCATTACAGGAGACAGACTGTCCAGTTATAAGAAATATATGAGCATTATCCAGGGCTAAAGAAACAGTAAGAAAATTGTACATTTAAATTATGACGTAACAGTCATGGGAGAAAACAAACCCGAAGTGATAAGAGTGAATGGTTTGAACCCAAGTGTAAACGATGTTGGTGTTGTGTGATCATCCAGGTGTATAGTGTAGTCTTGAGAAAGACTGTTTTTGACATCTGATGTTTTGACAACCTTAGCAGAAGTCATCTTCAGAGTGAGGAAACGAACAGACAGAGACGGTATTTATGCATTTGGTTCAGTCGGAAGTGTTGCTGAAAGGGATGTCGGCAGGTGTGGAGGCGTTACTCATAGTGTTGTCAGTGTGTTTTAAGTTGTTAATTAGTCTGTTTTATGGTGCAACACTTCCGACTGAACCAAATGCATAAATACCGTCTCTGTCTGTTCGTTTCCTCACTGAACATGACTTCCGCTCAGGTTGTCAAAACGTCAGATGTCAACAACAGTCTTTCTCAAGACTACACTATACACCCGGACGATTACACAACACCAACAAACCGGAAGTGCTTAGTCATATGTCAAAAAATGTCAGAAAATTGCATTAAGTTACATTGAAATTAAATACATGAAAATATCTATATTTTTCTATATTTCTTCAATAAATATGCGAATTTTTATTTGGCTTTTGAGGTTTTCAGTGCCGTAATTATAATTATATATTTTTTCCATTGTTAAGCTGTAGTTTAGTTTTTCAAAGTGCAATATAAGATATAACGTACGTCTTGGAAGAAGCATTCAAATAAGAACTCAGCCCTGTGTTTTCTAACCACCCAAAACATAAAAGCAACACAACATGATCTGACATTACAGTTCAATAAAAAAAACTAAAGCCAAATTACTAAGTATTTTCTGTTTCGAAAAGTTTCGAAAAGCTTATCAGACAGACCAATGTCTTGCATTATAATGGTTTGCCATTACGTAAACAGCTGTTTCTGGATGAATTCACAGAGAGTAGCGTCTCAAAAATATAAAATTACCTTCTTTAGGCAGGTTTTCTGCTCTATCAGTCAGCAAAGGTCTTCTCTCCATTGCGTTCATGGCAAATCTCGTGATTTCTTGAACAGGGAAAAAACTGCTTTGCATGCGAAAAACTCTGCACGTTCGAAGTTTCGAAACTTGAATTGCAAGTTAGGAGAAAATAATAACAGATCTGGTAAAAACTAGAGGGGAGGTGTAGATGCTTAAGAAATAGTTAGAAGCTCGAATTAAAAATACAAAAAAGGCTAAGATACGGCTGAAAATATATTTATACATCTTTTATTGATTAAAAATATTATATTAGTCCTAATTTTTTGTTTTGAGGGTATTTTTGAGGGTATTTTTATATCCTCTCCAGGGATATGTATAATCCCTACCCCCCTCCCCGTTAGTAATACCCAGGAAACCTTTCCTAACTAAATTTCGCGGGAAAATTCAATACGATTGCGTCGATCAAGCGATTTTAAAACTTTGAAGGAAATTCGAGAAATTTATTGTCGTTTCTTTTGTGCGTGTGCAAAAGATGGATTTTCTAGCACAAAGCATGATGGGAAACCGAGTATTCGTGCTATTGTTTGCATCCAGTAGAAGTTCATCAAACAGCTTAGGGAACGTTCACAAAAACTTGTTGGGGGGGGG
>JAAAQI020123917.1:0-31297 GCA_011800005.2 Stichodactyla mertensii
CGGTGCAATTCCTATAGTAGGTCGGTGCAATTCCTATAGTAGGTCGGTGCAATTCCTATAGTAGGCCGGTGCAATTCCTATGGTAGGTCGGTGCAATTCCTATAGCAGGCCGGATACATTATAGTCGTAGGCTAAAAAGAAGCTAGAACATGGTTACGCGCACACGAAGAACCGGACCAGTACGATAAATCTCTGATCGATCTATCACACCGCGCGCTTCTGCAAACACTGCATACCTGAGCCGTGCGATCAAAACCTTCACCATAACTAAACAGCACTGACGATTTATCGCAGTCCACAGCAACAGCAGCTTGAGTGGCAGTTCGTAGGAGCTCACTGATTTGTGACAGCCATTCTGTCTCCTCTAATGATGAAAGATATTTGCTGTCCTCGCTGAAACAAAAGAGAAGCTCAGTTATTTCAGTGACAGATACAGGAGTAGGAATCAGAAATAAACCGTTTACAATCGAAAAGTTCAAGAACAACTTACACAGTCGTAGCAAGGAAAGTCTGTAGTTTGTTCGCGCTTTGTCTGATAGCTTTGAAGTCAGAAGGCGAATCCATGTACACAAACTTGCAGTTAGCATAGTAGAAAGCTGTCGAAACGAAACAACAATTAAGTTGGGATGTGGGATGAAAAGGCTGACCGTAATAACAGAAACAGCCCTTTGGTGTGAATAACTCTGCATATATGTACTGAATACGTAGAGGGGCGTGAATTCGAGATACTAAGTATTTTTACTGGGAATTGAGCTTACTTTCTCCTTGTTCTGGAGTCAATTGTCCTGTGGCATCGTTCATCCTCTGTGTAGGAGTGTTTAACAGTCCGGTACCAGATTGCTTTGGTCTAGAAATATCAAGCAACCAATCAAATTATTCTACCAAATTGAAGACCAGTCAGTCACTAGTCAGTCCGGTGGTCAGTCGGTAAATCACTTGACAAAAATCATTTAGCTAAAGAGATTCACTTTTATCACGCGGTGGTAATGTCTGTAACTACAGCCAATACGGTGGTTGATCAATCACTTGACAAAAAATCATTTGGTAAAAGAGATTCATGCGACGTCAGTGTTGACTCAAACAACAGGCCATAGCCAGGCAAGCCTCAAACGAGTTTAGCTGGCCATAAACAAAGGGAACAACATAGCTTTTGCACGAGGTCTGTTGTAGATGAAATAGTGAACTCACTGTTCAGTAAAGACCACTAGCTTATTCTTGGCAGCATACTGGTTTATCTGGCAGACGCTGTTCAGAAACTTCTCGTCAGGTTCACAACGAGACTCTAGTAAACCCCTTAGAAAAACCACATTATTAGTTAGACAAATTTTTGTATATCAAATGTTCCCTGCGACATTGCTTGCAACGGGGAAATATCGTGTGTCCATCCGTGCAACTGTTGCGCGCGACGTCACAAACAACGTCACTGAAGTAGAAAATAAACTACTTCAACCACAACCACCACAACAGCAACAACAACAAAGTATTGAGTGGAAGTGAAAAATGGACTAATTTCAATAAAAGAGTCCGGCTTCTAATCAAAAACATTCCTTTATCTAGATTCTTTGACACGAATATCCGTCAACATACCTTCGAGTAATTGTTGTAGCTGACCTGAGCATTACTGATCCAGTCTTTTTATGTTTCCAACAAACAGCAGGATAACAGTCGTTCCTTGAACACATGACAAGAACATAAGTTACAGCATTATATACCTAGGAGGAAAGGGGGTGGGGTGGGGGAAGAGGAGGGATGAGTGTGAATCAGGGTTTGTGCTCAGTACATTCCCAAGAGAGGATTCCCAGGGTTTTTCAAAGAGTATTCAAGGACTAAATTGACCAATCCCAAGGAGCAATTTAGACACTCAAACCTGGTCATTTTTCGCTATGTAATGTACTTTCAAAAACGCGTACGAACCCTGTAATAACGAAAAATGCCATTTCATTTTCTATTAGGGGGAAAAAAACCGTTTTTAATAAAAACATTAAATAAAAAATATTTCAAAGAAATTTAGCCTTATATGCAACAGGAGCGAGCAAATTTTATATACATTTGATCTCGCTCTTCATAGCGTAAAACTAAACTCTCAAAAGCAAAGTGCTATGATAACGAAAACAAGACCAGTTTTTGTTTTCCACATAAGCCTATTCTGAGATAGCAATCATGGTGCATTGTTTCGGTACAAACATCTATATCGACCATCGTGTCTAACATGGTGTTGTCTGTATCGAGGCTTGACTACGATGCACTGTCTATCTTAGAAAAGGCCTATGTAAGTAATTTGATTCGAAGCCATTCTTCGTGGATCACTAGTGCCTCAAAGGCACGTTTTATTCCTACGCAGCCGCTGATAGGGTCACCTCTGAACGCTATTTCCGGGGGAAAAGACGACCCTAACAGACGCTGCTGCATAGGAAACTAGATTTTTTCAAAAAGTGTGCGCGTGGTGACGCACACAGCTGGAAGCCAATTCATTGTTTTTACCTTGGGGGGGGGGGAACCGAAACTGCGCTATGACCTATTCAAATACTGTGTGATACATTTTCGTGATTTCTTTGGATGCGCGCATTTTCGTGTCCCCTCCGGAGATTACGTCAGAGACACGTGATTTATGTACTTTATTCCTACTCATACTCATTCTGGCTAAACATGACAAAAGTATGATAGATTCAGGGCATGCGAAGAAATTGATTTACCTGTGAAAGTTTGATACGTTTTTTAGATCAACGTCGGTGATCGTCGAAGGAACCAGTGTTCTCATTGGATAAAGTTCGCAAACGTGACCTTGACGTGGATAGAAGAATGCGTTACGTGAAATCATCCGTGACGTGATGCAATATCGACACGTGTGGCGATTGACATGACTGTTTGATTTGGATATTAAGTAGCAAAAATTTATTCAAACAGCAGGTAATAACCAATACTGTTGATAGATCAAGCATGGTTGAAAGGTTTTTTGAAGTCTGCGTTGCGAAGAGTATCACAAACTTGCACGCTGCATGGTTTATTACGCTAGCGACACATGCTGTAAGCTTTGCTGGTACTCATACATATTTTGTCTAGAATGGTGTCTGTCAAACTATAAGATACTGTACTACAAAACATGAAATTTCAAAACCATTACGAGATTTGTATCTGCGAGATTGGAAAATTTGTGGTACTTTTGCTGTTCAATTTGGAGTACTTTTGCTTTGAACCACAGAATGTTATTATGTCAATTATTTCAATGTTTTATACTCCAAACTGAACTGTGCTGGTGGGAATTGCTGCAAAGGATTTCAAAAAGTTTTTTTTATGGTGGTGCAAACAAAAAGAAGGAAATTGAACTACACTTACTGGGTATTCTCCATTCATTTGAAGAAAGCAAATCCAGTCTGTCAATATATTCATCTGAAAATGCATTTAAGAATGGAAAATTAATTCTGAGATAGTTAAACATCAACTTGTGTTAGGATTCCATGTCTTACACAGTATTTATCTAGAGAGAGTTTTCTCTGTAGGAAAGGAAAGAAAAGAAAGAAAAGGAAGGAAGGAAGGAAGGAAGGAAGGAAGGAAGGAAGAACACAAAGCAGCTTACCATTGAATTTGTAGAAATTTGGAGCATCTCTACTCTCCAATATAGAACAGGTCCTCCGAGGCATTATGATGGCATTTTTGTGTGCAAATGCAAATAGTCGAGTGAAATTCTGGTAAAACAAAAATACAGTACTGAATTACATGAGGAAGCTCTGCATATAAATATGTTAATTATAGGATATTCTGCAAAGTTTTTTAATATAAATATGGGTAGATAAGGGTAATATGGATATAGACATAAAGATCCAGACTTTCCTTCTCTCTCTGGAATGGGGAAAATGTGGACGCAATGTGGGCATATGTGGGTCATATAAGGGATCCTTATACATTAGAGCAAATTTTGCATGTGTGGGAAGCCATTTCAATGTTAGTGCACCTTTGTGCACACTATACTTCCCACTCAAACATGTGCTCTAATGAAGAACTTTAAAATGGATCATATCTGTTAAAAAATGTTATCTTTATGACCATATTTGGTTGAATCTAACGTGATGCTTGCAAAAATTCCTGATCAGCACCTCTGCCCCCTTATAAATGGAAGTCCCCCTGGGCAAACATTTGTGGTATGTATGATTTTTTCTCTATCCCCTACCACCCCCTCCCACCCACAAAAAAACCAATTTTCACTTACAGGTTTAGCATGATATAAAAGAAGTTTGATGAGGCTATCTGCATCATAACAACTCTGTAGTCCAATGCAAAACTGTGGATGAATTACAACAAAAAGTTTAATATCTCAGTGTACGCTTTTGAGAATAAAAAATTAACATGGATACATCATCACTTTATTTACCCGATGGGACTTGATGTTGCTGCAGAGAATTTCGAATCCATCACAAAGAAATATACTTTTCCCCTTTGGCAGATTCTTTCTTGAATATTTTCTTATTTCATAAATACTAGTGCAAGGAATTGACAGCTCTAAATCATAATTATGTTCTGCAGCGGAAACAATAAATGAATTCTTTGTGAGTTCACAGTTATATATATATATGTTATTAAACAGCTGGGAGGTCCATATTGAGAAAATATTTGCCTGAGGTTTTGAAAATGGACTGAGGCTGCAGGCTGAGGTCCATTTTCAAAAATGAGGGCAAATATTTTCTCAATACAGACCGACCTAAGCTGTTTAATAACGTTTTTATTTTTCCTGGTTTGAAATCCCTTCTAAGCCCATGTAACCAGACCAGCTAACAATAAATCAGTGCATGCACTTCACTAGGATTCTGACTGGAAAAAAATAATATCTATTACTAACTTCAAATGTTCTGGAATCTAAACTAAACTAAACCAAACCAAACCAAACTAAACTATACTATACTAATTCAGCCAATCCAAGGTGCAATCTCTCTCACAGCCTATATCAAAGTGGTTTCCCTTGGAAATATTAGAAGCTATATCTAGATGTTTAAATGTTATGATGAAACTTTTTTTCTAGCTCAAGTGACAATTACAGTATATACTCACTTATGTGCTCTAAATTGGATAAAACTAGAGGTCTATAGGTCATCAGTTTAGGTGAATCAGGATCTTCAAGGCCAGGAATTTCAAGTGAAGTTTGGCCTCGCTTCTTTACAGAATGTGAATATCTCAATGGACTATTACTCTTCACTATTATGCTGCAGAGATGGGAAGAATAAAAACAAAAAAAAGAAAATAAGGAGGCAAATAAAAAATGAATGGGAGTAGATGAATAATAAATGGTTTGAAAGAATAATTTCCTACTTTTCCTTTCTTTTATACACATCTGTTCCCAGTTTTAAGTGGTTTTTCTTTTGATTATGTATCATCAGACTATTTAAAGAGACAGACTGACGCCTTGAACCTTTCTTAGATAATTCTTCAGCATCTTCGTCAAATGAGGATTTTTTGTCATTGTTCGAGTATACCTAGAAAATAAATTAATATATTGTAACTAAATTATAGCTCAATATGGATAAAAATTTAACATGTGCTTTAATTTAAATGTGTCATTTGTTAAAAAAAAAGAAAGAAAGAAAGAAAAGAAAAATGAAATCCCTGTACTTGTCCAAAGTCTAAGGTTAAACTGAGAATAATAAAAGGAAAAAAGGAAAACATTGTGCATTAGTCAATTGAAAATTTTCTGCAAAATCCACAGTCCCTAGTTTATATCAATGGATAGGTTAACTATCAAGTTCCCTGTCTCCTCGTGAATTCATGCCTTCATGCTGTTAAATGTCCATTAAATCCTGGACGTTGTCACATTAATTCAACACCCTGTCTAAGAGGTTCCAGGGTTTCCACATTATGCCTTACTGTGATTTTCATAATTTCGCGGACACTGAAGTTGCAAGTTGCCTGTTGGAATTTGTTTTTTCACTGCCGCCAGTCAAAAATATAAAAGGCACCGACCGGTTTTTTTGATTGATGGCAGCCAAAAAGCCGTTTTGCACATTGATATTTTAACTTTGTTGTGTGTGTAATTATGAAAATTGCAGTAAGTCAAAGGGTTATGTATTGCCATTACTGTCTGAGATACATACTTCCTTACAGTAACTGCCAGTAAACATCACCCTAAATGTAGTGAGATGAAGAACACCTTCAGAATGACTGTCAAAGGAATCCACACACATGATGTGGTCCTGCTGAAGGATGATCTGTTCTCCCGGGTAGAGAGGGGGATGACTGTAGATTCTAGCTGGAATAGCACCATGAAAAGGCTACAATTTAAAGAGAAGGGAGGTTATGATGATAAATCCTTCTTAGAAAAAGGATTCCAAAATTTAAAAAAATTGCATTCATGAGTCCCCTATATATTTTTGATAAAGAAACTAAAAAAAAGGAATGAGAGTGGAAAAGAAAAAGAAAGGATGTAATATATAATTCTGCTACTAATACTAGGGTACAAAGTACAGCTACTTGAAACTAAGGGTGTGTTTTGACCAAAAACAAAGTGAAATTTGAAATGAAAACAAAATGATGCTTTTACATGCTAAAAAACAATTCTTTGGAAATCACTTTATATTATATTCTTCCCTTTGTAAAAATTTTTACACAACAAAAATTATCGTAAACATCTTAAAAATTAATGAGCAGTCATTTCTGCATTAGGCATGGCAACTACATAATATTCCACAAGGATAACACGATACCTATTCTAATAAAATGAGCTGAATCCGGCTAAATCTGGTACATATTGTACATCTTTAAAAAGAAATACGCATATGATTCCACATTTTTATTCCATAATGTCTTAAAATGGTGTTCTATTCCTCCTAATAACTTAAAAAACACCAACAAGCTGAAAATAAAACTCTAATATGTTTCTTCCAAGACAATAGAGACAAAGGTTACGTGTAAATGTTGATCGTTAAATAATAAATACACAAATGAAAGAAAACCCCCAAAAAAACACTTTTTTAATCTTGCCTGTCCATAAAAAGAAAATGCATAGTTAGGTGATTGCTATTCTTCCCTTTCAGTAGGCATAAAAATCTTCAATAGCTCCAAGGGAATATTTTAGATAGTTCCAAAGGTTTGAAACAAGATCCGTAAGTTGCATGTTCAACATGACAGAAGTGCTTCGTCTTTGTCAAATATCTGATATTCGTCCATACCTGAAATTTTCTCCTGTCCAAACTTCCCCTATAACGATTTCCCGTAGTCCTCACGACCATAAAAGATGTCAGCATATTGGCAAGCTCAAAAAATGAGCTACGCGTGCCGTTTGCCTTCCTCTAACATCACGGTGTAACCACCTTGGATTTCGCTAAAAATAAGCGTTAATTCTATTGTTTCTTCAATTTTTGGCAAGCGACCAGTCTTGGATCAAATAACATGTCTAATCGATGCGTGACACGCGGGCTTATAATCAAACAATAAGACAATACGACACTACTGACAAAGCCAATCCACAGAAGCCAGATGCATAATCCTTGGTAAATATTTTGCTTCAATAAAATGAAACTACGACTTCGAGAAAGTGAAAGAAATCCGAGTTTTAGGCGGTATTGCACAATTTTTATGACGAACGCAAAAATAGGATCGTTCTAGGCTAGGATGTGGTTTTGGGATAACACTTTTTGAGGTGTGACGTTAATCATTATAAGCGTTTTTCCGATCTAACTGTTCAGAACTGCTGACATGAATCATTCCTTTGCCAACCTACTAGCAACAACCAGTTCAAGAAACTCGATAAACAAGAAAAACAGAGGAAGCATCCGAGGATGATGATAACGACTATTCAAAAAAATTTGGTAAAACAGAAGAAATAAAGAAACTAAGCTTATTATTGTAAATTTTACACGTCAAGGAACATTTTTTAGTAATTTCCTTTGTAAGTGAAATTCTTTTTTTTTTTTGACTACATAGGATAGGAGGGCCAAAAATTCTAGAAGAGATAGATTCAAAGGAGTTTTTAGATGGTTATACTTCAATGATAAGATATTTATAAATAGGATTTTGCTAACGTTTACAGGCTAGAACTTGTGACCCGGAACTAGATAGTAGATACTAGCAGGAAACACAATGTAGATATCATGTACTTAATACCTCTAATGCACACGAAATGCGATCGAACATTTTGCTATATTCTATGTGAATAAGATATGTATTTCTTGCTTTTCATTTTCTCATTCACTTAAACATCAAATGTATACCAAAATCACAAGAATTTCTATAAGTTGGAGGAGTTAGTGACCTGACATCAGACCAGACGGGTTTGGAATTTTTTGACAAAAACTTCTAGAATCAACACAGCTGATGTTAACTCGGGGGAAATTCTTTTTATCCGTACTATTTATACATTCCAAATGACTGTTGAAATATTATTGAACGCATAATAATAAAGATTAAAACGATAACGGCCAAATATCGATGGCGGTTGTCATAAACACTTTCATAATATCACTAACCGCAACGCTGGAGTTAGCAGTTTCGTCTAACAGCTGTAGCAGTTGGTCTGGGTGAAGCGAGTTCCTCGCCATAGCTCTTAAAAAGAGCTAAGATTTAAAAGGAAGGGAGAATTCTGAGCCCCTTCCGCTAAATTTCATTTTGCTTTTTAGATAAAACAGTCCTTCGCCATTTTGCTTCCTGTATTTATGATGATCACGTGAACATGAAAAACGTCGTAGAAAAGCTCGAACAATTTTGTCTAGGGGAGGGGTAAAACGTATTTTGCATATTATGTGAAACAAACGTTATATTTACGATATAGTAGGCAGTAAAAATATAAAATATATTAAGACAAATATTTTAGATATGAGAGTTATTAAGGTTATCTTTTTTTGATACACTTCTTAGTCTTTTTTAGGAAAAATATAAATTGTTACTCTCCCTCCCCTACTACGTAAAATTTATCGCACAAGTCGGAGCCATAGTCGGAGCCTTCTAAAGAATGATTTATCCAATCATATTTCATGTTAGGTTTTGACGATAGCGGATCTAGCCAATGAAAGTTCTCGTTAGAAGTTAGAAGTTAAACTTTGGCTGCTTCATCGGAGTGTTGCGCAACATTATCACAGAAATTTGCTAAAATTTTCAACTTTACGACAGTATTTCTTCTTATTACCAACCCAAATGCCTGTCTCTAAGCATTTTACTATTCTTTATGGATCCCAGACGGGACAAGCTCAAGCAATAGCCGAAGAAATCCATGAAAATTCGTCCCAACATGGCCTTCAATCAAAGTTCTTCTGCCTAAGCCAAACTGAAAAGAAGTTCTCATTAGAACGTGAACCTTTGGTGGTCTTTGTGGTGTCTACCACTGGCGAAGGAGATCCACCAGACACTATGCATAAGTTTATGAGGCGACTGAAAAAGAAGACTCTCCCTTCGGATCACCTTAGAAATTGCCAATATGCACTGTTAGCACTTGGTGACACAAACTATACAAATTTCTGTCATAATGGCAAAACCTTGGATAGGAGATTAGAGGAGCTTGGAGCAAAGCATTTTTATAATACAGGCTATGCTGATGATGCTGTTGGATTAGAGTTGGTTGTTGAGCCGTGGATTGATGGGTTATGGGATGCTGTTAAGAAGTGTTTGGGAGGTAATGACATAGAAAATGGTTGTGTTGTTGATCAGAGTGATCAAGGACTGACCAGAGATAGTGATTCAAGTTCAAATATAATTGCCAATGGTAATCCTCAAACCATTGATGAAAATGTGCAAAAACATGAGAATGACAGCAACAACAAACTTCCAAAGGAGTCTGCCCTGGGAAAACCAGAAGTAAATGAAATTCAAAACAACATTTGTGACAACCAAATTTCTAAGGAGCCTTCTCCTTTTAAACCTCAGCCAACATTGAAAAGATCAGTAGAACCACTTTCGTCTAGTAGCTTGTCAATTCCATTGTTATCTGCACCATATTTGGAAGTAGAATTTGACAGCCAACAGAACACATCTGAAAAGACCTTGTCCCAAAGGGAATTTTTACATGATAGACAGTCATTTGCCATGGCAACAGTAGTGTCTGCTAAACAGCTAACTTCAAAGGATGCTGTAAAAACAGCCCTTGATATTGAATTGGATATCATGGACTGTGGTTTAGAGTATGAACCAGGTGATTCTTTTGATGTCTTGTGTAGTAACAGTGAAGATGAAGTATCTGAACTCATAACCATACTTGGGCTTGATGACACAGCTGATGTACCATTTAGAACAAGAATAATACTATCGACTACAAAAAAGACTGCCAGTAGGCCAAGCTACATTCCAGAGTTTTGTACCATTAGACATGCTTTTTGCAACTATTTGGAAATAAGAAGTGTCCCTAAAAAGGCTCTAATTCGTATGTTAGTTGAACACGCAGAAGATCCACAAGAGAAGCACCGACTTCAGGAGTTGTGTAGCAAGCAAGGGAGCAGTGATTACCAGATGTTCATAAGAGAGCAAAGTATTTCTTTACTAGAAATGCTTAAGGCATTTCCTTCTTGCAAACCTCCATTTCCAAGACTACTGGAACATCTTCCCCAACTCAGCCCAAGACCTTATTCCATTGCTAGCTCACCTCTGTCAAACCCATACAAACTTCATTTTGTCTTCAATATAGTAGAATTTCCACCAATTGAGAATGTGCGCCATAACAGACAGGGAGTTTGTACTGGATGGCTAAGCAGAGTCACCAAAAACATGAGGAGCTTGGTAGATCAAGATCATATTAACCTTGCAAATGGTTTCAATAGGATGGATTTGTCTAATCAATCAGATGCCAAAAAAATCGAAGTACCAGTTTCTGCCAGGAAGAAAACAGGTTTCAGGCTCCCAGAGGATTTAAAGACACCCATTATAATGATTGGCCCAGGAACTGGTGTTGCACCTTTTATGGGCTTTCTTGAGCATAGAAAGATACAGGTTGAAGGAGGTAATGGAGAAGAAGAGAAGGGTGAAATGTGGCTCTTTTATGGTTGTCGAAACAGAGAAAAGGACTACCTTTATAAGCAAGAATTGGAGTCTTACTCCCAGTCAGGAATTCTCGATCATCTAGTGGTTTCTTTTTCAAGGGAAGACACAGGTTCATCTCCACGATATGTTCAAGATAATTTAAAACTCTTTTCAGCTGAGTTAGGAAAATTGCTGTTCAAGGAAAATGCTGTTGTCTATGTGTGTGGTGATGCTAAGAATATGGCCAAAGATGTTTTCATGGCTTTTTGTGATATTGTGGAGCAATATTTAGGAGTGAGCAAGGCTGATGCAATCAAGGAGATGGCCAAGTTGAGAGCTGAAAAACGATACCATGAGGATGTGTGGACATAGATTGAAATAATTATGATTATTACAAACTATAGGAGTTAATTAAATTTCTGTTAAGATCAAATTCTCTCCTAGTGTTTTTAAACCAGCTTGATACATGTACATATAGAAATTGTGTAGAATTGACTGAATTACACAAGTTATTTTTACTTCTAAGAAAACAAAAACATTAAACTGTCATTACAGTTGTTTGAAAAGTCACATATACAGAATTAAAGTTACAGGAAAAGGTATTAAGAAAATAATGATGCCTTGGTGTACAGAAAAAAATAACTACCAGTTTTTTACAAAACATTCCTCTCCAATAAATTTGTTTGATTGTTTGTTTTTGTTAAAGCGTAAGACTTAAACAGGGTTCATACAGGTTTTGGAAAGTCTTGGAAAGTTTTGGAAATTGATAATGCATTTTTTCAGGACCTTGAAAGTTTTGGAAAATTGATTTTTGGCCTGCTGGGCTATGGAAAAGTTATAGATTTTTTGTAGCTTGTCCAGCTTATACCTTGCAAAGAATTGTTTTCGTTGTAAAGCACCAAAGATTTTTCTGTCAGCACCGTACGTGTGGTGTACGTATTGTTTTGCATTGGTAAATGTTGAATGTTTCAGATCCATGAATTTGGCTTTATTTTTGTGCTTTGTGTGGTTTTAGAAATTTGAATTCAAAGGGCTTTGGAAAGTTTTGGAAAAGTTTTGAAAATTATCACAGAGGATCCTGTATGAACCCTGCTTAGAGGAACTTCTGTTCAGACTGGGATATTTAAATGCAAATTTTTACCAGAATCAGAAAACAAAAGGAAGTATATTTTAACTTGTTTTTACAAGATAAAGACCACAGCAGTTGAGAATTAATAGCACGCTGCATATGCCTATAAGAGCTTTTTAAAGAAATTTGATTTCTAAGCCCTACCATTTGTTTTCTGTGAAATAACCATGCCAACAACAGACACTTTCCTTGATCCTTCATGTTGGAAGAAGAAAACTGAAATTTTGATGTTGAGCTTGAAATTTTGAAAGTAAAATTTTCACAACCATTGCAGAAATATATTATTTTGTAGGACTAATTATTCATGCGTCATTGGTTGAGACTCAATATAACAAGGGGTTTTCCCATCAGAAACTGAAATAATTGGATATTTATGTAGTTTTTAAACAGCATGACAGTCATGTGTGCCTACATGAATTGTTCATGTGACTAATGAGAATTTTTCAAATTACACTTTCATAGTCCATGCATGGATTATACACATTAAGTTTAAGTTTGTTCTTATTCTAAAAGCTGATATTCTTGTTGCTTTTACTTTTGTACTTTATTTCCAGGATTACTGGAGATCAAGAATAATTATTTATACTTTATTTTTTCAAAAGAACAGGATAAAAATAAAACTTGACATCTGGCGAGTGCGATTCTGATTTTAGCTTAAAGATGGTTGTTTCACAACTCATTCATTATTTTTAAATACATATTTTGTCCTAATGTTATAATTGTCATGAATCAGTTCAGAGGGGGAAGTTAATTTTGAATTCCTTGGAAAGCATAGAAAGTTTGTACTTATGGGAACATTGCTCTATTCTAAAAAAATATGGTAAGCCCAAATTAAAATCAATTTTAACTTAACAAAAGATTATACTCTGCCAGAGCATAACAGATCATCTATTGGTCAGCATCTTCAAGGAAAACATGGTATCACAACCTCAGCAAATGACTCCCTATTCACAGTACTCAAAAAATGCAAGAGCAAGATTGATTGTCTAATCCACGAGATGCTATTCACCCAGAAAATTCAGCCAAGCTTAAATGTTTGATCGGACTCTGGCCATGCCAAACGTTTTGCTTGACACATTCAGTATTGTTTCCTTTTAATATATTCAACACTTTTGTAATATAACTTTGACTAGCTTCAAGACCTTTTGACTTGGTAATGGCTTTAAGTAACATCAAAACGTTGTCACTAAAACTTTTATCATTAAACTTCATATTCAAAACTTTATCAATATTCAATTTTAATATTTTGTTGTTTGAGTCTTCTAGTAAGAGACCAAATCTACTTGGGTGTATTGTCTCATTTTAGACCATGCATCATTCCCTTGAGAATAAGATGCTTTGATTGAGGCTTGTAATATATATTAATGTATCTTATCCATCCTACTATCCCCTTTATTTACAAAGGAATAGGCTGACATTACTGTTGAAGTTTTAAATTTCGTGTGTCCTGTTTTGGCTTTATTTTGTTGTGCCCTCCCCTCCCCCAAAAATTACTGCCTTTAATTCTGATGCTATGTTCACAATCGTTCTTTATTCTACCACCTAGAACATTAATGGCAAACTACTCTAATTAGACTTTGACGTCTAAATATAAGTAAGGCTACTAATGAAAGTAGCCTTTTCTCCACAAGCACACAGTGCTACAGCAGGGTAAACTTCTTGTCCAAGTAAGCCTTGATCAAAGGCTACACCAAGCTCTTTCCCATTAACCATAAATCCCAGACTCCCTTTCTCCATGTCCAACAACATTCCTATCATGTCCCAAGAATCAAAGAGTGAGCCATATTTCCTCCTTTCTTCCCACATTGGAACTTCATATGTCGCAGTTCCAACTTGATTGAATGACCAACCAATTTTACTTCCAGTATATGGAACAGTGTTATATAACTTTTTTTCGCGAAATTCTGCAGGCAGTAAACAGACTGCTACCTGTCCACAGCAGTTGTCAAAGTAAAAAACCCATTCATGTTTGCCTCTTCTGTAGCCATGCCCATAAGGGGTGTGTATGAAGGTGGTGCTGTAAAAATAATGCCCTGAAACATAATGATACTATCATAATAAAGCAGCATATAATTTTATAAAGAATTGCTTTGGTTCCATTCTGATGATAACTACTGGATAGTAGTCGAAATATTAATCAAATCATGAAATTCCTTCTCATTCTAGCTTTCATATATAAATTTTATAAAGCATTTTATAGATCACTTGTGCCAAATCTGGGAGTCATGTAACAGCAAAAGAAATCGTTTGATTGTGGGAAAGTCTTCAGTCCAGTCTGGTCCAGTCAAGAATAGAAATTCTCGGTTACTCCTGCACTACTGAGCTGGGGTCTGGTAGAAGTGTGGTCTGGTGAGGTGATTATTTCATTAATAAATAATATTGATCACTTTGGGCTAATGAGAGGGGCAAAACATAAGTCAGCTATGTATTATATGAAGCAAAAAGTATCCGGTAGTACTCATGTTGACCTGTGTTTACATCCCCCCACGGGGGGGGGGGGGGGCAGATCCCATCCAAAAGCAAATATAAGAAAAGGTATAATTTCAAAAGTGGATTTCAAAAGTGGCAACAAACCTTGAAATGTTATAGTGCTATCATCGAGGGAGAAAGCAACATCCCTAGAAGAACATTTTCGGTCAAATTTCGTCGGCTCTTCATATTCCTTGAGCCATTCTGTCAAGCTGTTTGGTAATGGTAGCTTATGCGCGAGCCTTCTGCTGCCGATTGATCGTATAATGACTCGACGACATAGATCTTGAAGACTCTCGCAGTCGCTTAACCTTGATTTGTGCATCAAAAGCATAAAAAATACGCATTTGCAGCACGAAAAATACCAAAATGTTTTGCTGTTCACCTCGATACCACAGGTAACCCAAAGTTGTTTATGTACTTGGTTGCCGCTCCTTTGGTGGCGATCGAGCAAAGGACTGAATTCAAAATGGCGGGCGAAGGCGGGAAATTTAGATCTTCGCAAAAACAGCTTTATTTTTGAATTATTTTTCAATGAGTAAACGCTGCTGGTTAAGCCTCTAAGATATATGTCCTTGGGAGATAACCAATGCTAAAAAACATGTTTTACATGGCGCTATTACAAGATTTTGTTGGCTTTGATTGAAGCATGACGTCGCGTAGGATTCAACGAGTTTCCGGAATTCGTCCAGAAATTGTCACCAGATTAACGAAGAATCGTGTCTTAACTTGTAAGGTAAGGCTTCAAATATTGTTAAATTTCTTTCATTTGGTAATATAGATACTGTAAGTGTTTAGCATGTTGATAATAATAATGATAATAGTATTTTTCTATAGCAGGTCAACACAGTGCTTCAGGGCAACGCTGAAAGATCGATTATCGATGTTTATAGAGGCGGGAAAATATTATATTAAAATTCCCAAGTCTAAACATGAATTCTCATGGTTTTTCAGTGACATAGCACAACAAATCAGAACTTTATCAACCTTCTAGGATGGGGAGGAGTGGTAGATTTAGGGGGAGGGTGTGGGGATTATACACCCCCTTGCAAACTACTGTTATGTGCCCTTTACTTGCAAATAAGACTTACTACAAATTCTATGGGCGCTGCCTACTCTAGAAAAGTTCCTATGTTTGCCCCTAGGAAGGAGCAATGTCTTCAAGTGGACATTGAAGTAAACAATACAATAAATACATTTTATAACTTGCAAATATTCTCATTTTCTACCTTTTATTTATTGTATAAATACATTTGTCTACTACAACTTTAATTTGGAATCAATTTTTTGTTGTCATTCAAGGTCATTCTTTGGAAAAGGTCTTTTTATGATTTCTTCATGATTTTGCAACGACTTGTCTGATTAAACAACCAAAACAGTAGATATTTCAAAAGAATAACAGCTTGTATCCAATTGGAAAAGATCTTAAAAAAAGTGTGCTGTAAATTAGTTTTAGATCACACATGGTTGTTTCCTTGACATTTCCTAAGGGGGACAGGCTTTTCAGCCTATGCATTTTTGGCATAGCAGCTTGACAACCAAATTAGCAACAATTTACTGTACCTAAAGATTGTTATACAACACTCCATTGGTCATCCCTCTAAACATTAAGGCACCTACATTTCAAACCCTTATGGCTGTCATTTACTTATGGTGCCATAAATTTGTTTACAGGATCTGCTGTCAAAAAACCCACTTGAGCTGCTGAAATTCACTGGTGCAAGTTATAAAGAAATACAGGAAATTCAAAGAGCAGCAAGCAAGGCTGTTACTCCAAAAGTTACAACTGTGAGCATGCAATATGTTTGATCTTTTAGTAACAATAAATTATATATATAAGTTTATAGAAATTTCAAATAACTTTGCTCTCAATTCACAGGCTCTTGATCTCCACCAGAAGTGTTCTAGTGGAGCAGCATTTTTCCCAACGTCTCTTCTTCCTCTAGACAAGCAGCTTCATGGTGGTTTACCTTGTGGCACCATCTCAGAAGTAAGATATTTCCAGTTACATGTTATTATCAATACTGGCCTCTAATCATCATCAACCTGGTTTACCAAAACCAGGTTGATGATGGTTATGTTTGGTGATTGTGTACATTTAATAATAGGTAGACTCCGAGTTTTACCACCTTTTTACCATCTTTTTGTTATTGTCTAATACTTTTTTGAATGTTGACATTGTAACTATGCTAAACTCCACCATTGATAATCAGGAAGGTGGAAAGAAAGAAAGGAAAAGAGAATATTAGAAATAAATAGAGATAGAAGGCAGAAAGTAAAAAGGATGGAAGAAAGCAATGAATAAAAAGTAAAGGAAAAAGGATGGAAGAAGGAAGGGGGCAAGAAAAGCTTCTACTTAAGCCTTACATAAACATTGAATCTGACAATTCATTTTGCACTGTACTGCAGATCACAGGCCCTGCTGGTTGTGGCAAGACACAGTTCTGTATCATGTTTAGTATCCTAGCAACCTTACCACGAGAGAAAGGGGGTTTAGACTCTAATGTCATTTACATTGATACTGAAGCAGCATTTAGTGCTACTAGGTACGTAAGGTAAAAGGTAATTTTAAAGGTAATTATAGTAAATATACATTGGAGCTGATTATATTTTAAGAAAGGAATGAAAGAAAGACAGACAGATGAATGGACAAACAAATGAGATGCTTTCTGTACCATGTTACCAGTTTCTTTATGGTTTCTTTTTTAGGTTAGTTGAAATGGCTGAAAGTCGATTTCCTGACCTTTTTGAGTCTCAGAGCTCTGTCGTGGCACTAACAGAAAAGATACATGTCTTTTGGGAGCCTACCTGCAGTGCATTATGGGAAAGGTAAATAATCTCAGTTAGTGTATGTTGCTAACCCTAACTCTAACCAAACCCTAACCCCTAACCCCTCACCTTAGGGAGACTAGGACTGGGAAAGGGAGGGAAGGGGTTCCCTATTCCTTCCTATCTCCTCCCCCACACCCCTCTAAAAACTGAGAGCTGGGCTATGCAGGCTAAATACCCCACTTTCGATATTTGGTTGAGTGATTACACACAATAAAAACTGAATTGAGGCTCCCGGGAATAATATGAAATAATTGTAAGATCGAGCATGTTATGTTTCTTCAACAACATAACATACTCAAGAAACAAAAAACATACTCAATCTAATCATTTACCAAGCAAATAACATCGAAATAATCGTAATTATTCTTTTGTTTCCCTGGAGCCTCGACTCAGATCTTATGGTGTGGGATCACTTAACCAAAATATCGAAAGTGGGCTATTTCAGTGTGGTTGTTTCTTTCTTACATACAACCTAGATTATCCAGTATCTTGTACTTGAGATCCAAGATTTCTAGTATATTTATCTAAACCTAATTAAGCTGATTACCTAGGGTTACCCTTTAGTTATTATAATTATTGTCACTTATTTCTGTATTATTTTCAACTTATTATCAAAATTGTAAGTAATCCAGGTGCAAATTAAATGATCATTGTTGATTGTCTATCGTGGAGGGGGGAGGGGGGAGGGATACAAAAATTAAACTAATTGGCCATTTCAATATTTAGTTCCCATGTATGCAGGTAGACTGTACCGATTAGGTGATAAAATGTTATATTTATATCTTAGACTACAGACATTAGAGGAAGAGGTCATATCAAGGAAAGTAAAGCTGGTTTTACTGGATTCAGTTGCATCTTTAGTGAGGAAGGAATTTGATAGCAGATTGTCAAAGAATATTAGTGAACGAACTAATTTGCTTTCCAAGGAGGCAGCTATTTTAAAGTAGGTGGCACTACACGCTCCCTCCATTCATCCACCCAGTCATTCATTTATCTGCCAAAACCATCCATGCTTCTATCCCCCTTTCCACCCCCCTCATCCATCTATTTACATATCCTCCAGTGCATGCATTCATACATCCATTCCTCCATTCGTTTATTCATTCATCCAGCAACTCATTGATCCACCCACCCATCCCTCTATTCATCCATTCACTCACTTATCCATGCTTTTATTCACCTTCCTACCCACCCAATCTATGCTTCTATCCACCTTTCCATCCACCCCATCCATCCATTTACCCATTCTCCCATGCATTCATGGGTAGTTTCAGGAATTTTTCTCTCATTCGCTCATTGAACATGGGCCAGAGAGAGGGAGGTGTTCATCCCCTGCACCCCTCCCCTAGATCTGCCCCTGCCATCCACCCACCCATCCACCCCATCGTTTACCCCTCTTCCTATGCATGAGTCCCTACACCCATGCATCTTTCCATCCATTTATCCATTTACCCATCCTCCCATGCATGCAATCATACACCCATCTATGTATCCATCCACCCAATTCATTCATCTATTTGTTTGTTTATTCATATACTGTATTTTTTTATATACTTCTAGGTACATCGCAGAGACATTCAACATACCGGTACGACTACAATCAGTTACTATGATATTAAATCAGTGATTGTTCAAAACATTTTCGAAAAGCCCCGTTTTAAGTCTCAAGTAAGAGGAGTTCACTGCATTGTATTTGATTATGTTTTAGCAAATAAGAGCTTTTATCTTTCAGGTCGTAGTTACTAATCAAATAACTACAAGATACAACGACGTAGACCCGTACGACGAGAAAAGTCTTCAAGAAGTGGCAGATTTAGACAGCGCAGACCTGGAACTCGACGATGATACCTCTAATCACGTGATGGCCGCCTTAGGTAACACATGGTCTCATGCTGTCAATACCAGGCTGATCGTCCAGTACTTGGATGATATCTACAGACAGGTATTTTATAACTACGTTTGAGCAAAGGCAGGCCAATCTTTGTGTTTGACAGTAATTGGATTGCCTGTGGTTAGAGCAGTATTCGTTTGATTGGGATACGTACGGTACTACTACTACCCGTGCACCTGTTGCGCGCGAAGTCACCGACGAGAAACGAGTTCTACTTTTGCGCCGTCGCGCGCGATAGTTTTCACAGGTGGACACACAGTGCGATATTCCCGTTGCAAGGCAACTCCACAGGGAAAGCAACATTGTGTGTCCGAGCCTCTACAGTACGTACACGGTACGGTATGCAGTAGCAATGAAGTGGATTCTCATTCAGTTTTCATGAGAATCATCCAACCACAGGGCGTAGTTACGGTTACAGTAAGACAAGACATCGCTACGGTACGCCTACAAATATGCTTCGTCTTTGATTTTGTGAGTCAAGAAAGTAGGAGACTGACGCTAGGATTAGATTGATGGCATGAAAATAATTTTAGCCAAAATTGGGCAAAAATGGAAATTTTTCCTCACCGTGCGGTGGCCAAAAATTCCACCTGGTTCTTGCCCCAAACCCATAACGATTGATTGCATAAACTGGTTTTGCGTCCAACCACTAATATTTCATTCATAGGTCATAATCTCCAAGTCACCGATAGCTCCATTTGGTGTGTTTACTTATACTATTCAGACCAAAGGCGTGGTTCTTGTAGAACCCTCCAAAGCTGCAAAATTGCGTTCAGGTAGGCGGTGCAGATTATCTGAAAATAGCCTAAACTTCGACAAAATTGAGCTTTATTGAAAAAAGAAAAACCTCGTCATCATCGTCAGCAACAACAACAACAACAACAACAAAAACAACAATCAAAAAATAGAGAAAGAATGAAAGAAAGAAAGAAAAGAAGGAAGAGAAGGGAAGGGGAGTGAGGGAGGGAGGGGGGGAGGGAAGGAAGGAAGGAAGGAAAAAAATGAAGTTTTCTAATGATAGTGTTTGTATCTCGCGGATGTACCTATGGTCTAATCACAACGCACGATTTATAAAAATACGTATACACGCCCTCGACTTTCATGGATTCTAAACTACTGTATAAAACTCTCTTTAAAGGTCCTTAGTATTTTTTCATTTTTTCATCCTTTGATAGACAAAGAACAACTCCAATCCTCTGGTAACCCTTCACTTCAACCCATCCAAGTGCGCTCTAGTTTCAACTGGTCGGACCAATAAAGACTCTTCGTTGCCTCATGGTTGCCTTCAGGTGAGACAATATAAATAACTTGAAGTCTTGACAAACTACCAATCATTTCTGTAAAACATTCCCAAAATGATTTCTCGTTAGCTCATTCGTACTGATTAATTTCAAGACAAAAAATAATTTCCAAGTCCCCATTTATTGGAAGGTAGGTTAGCTCTTTTCAGGGGCGGATCCAGGGGGGTGCGCACCACCCCCTGAGATGAGCGATTTAAAGTCAGTTATGGCTTTATTATTATCTGTTTTTGGTGCTTGATTCCTTAACACAAATAGTGCATCCCTCCCTGAAAAAATTCTGGGGTTGCACCCCTCCCTGAAAAAAATTCCTGGATCCGCCCCTGCTCTTTTGTCTTTGGTGTCCAATGAGATAAGAAAACAAGAGAGGGTCACCATACCTTATGAGCCCCTATGCAAAATTGCACATGGCCGATGGGAGACTATAGTAAAATACCTAATGCCCACAGTTTAAAGTATGATGATCAACTGTTGCAGTGCTATAAATATTTAAAGTGTGCCAAAAACATGAAAACGTTGTCGGTCAGTTTTTTCCGGTGTTTCACATTCAAATCCTTCTAAGTTTAAATCGCTGTAAAACTAGATCACCGAAAGTTTGCTCAATTTCTTATGTCAGCATGATCTCCCAAATTCTGGCTGTTATGCCAATTTAATAACTGAGTCATAAGGAGATTCCTTATTCATGGCTTTTTGAAAAACAAGCCATTTTTACTTCCGTTACAGCACTAAAACATTTATAATAATCCCCACTAGGCAGGCAATAACGCATCAGATTCGAAAGCGCCTCTGTCTATTTTTAAACAGTCTCGCTTCGATTACATAATTTCCGGCGCTATTCACAGCTTTATTTCAAGGAAATTTTAACCTAAGACGCTTGCTAGTAGAAGTTGTCACCTTGCCTCTCAAAACTTCCCTTAAATTTTGCAAGTTTACGACTGCTGGGCTACCTATGTTAGTCTTCCAGCTCTCCAGCTCAGTCCTTGTCAGTACACAAATGTCTTGCCATACAATAAACGTTACGGTGCTAATCAAACTAATTACAATGGGTTAATCATGAGGGTCTTCTAGCCGTAGCAAGCACCGCCTATTTTAGTGTAATTCCGTTATCCAAGCTCATCCCTAAAAAGCTTGACACGAAAGGATGGCTACCAATAGGTCCTTTATTATCTTTTGTACAGTGTAATGGAGCGGTTCTCATCCAGTGTTTTCTAACACTCGACAAAGAAAGCATCCAATAAACAAAGAAACCCACTCTATTGTGGCATATTGAGGGCTAAAGACTAGAAAAGACTTTGTATTGTTTAAGTAAAGCACCGGAAACGGGGAATTACATTGTTTGTTTTGCTTGGAGTTAGGCTGTACAAGAGGCTTATTTACATATCAAAAGGGCTTTGAATCGGATAAAAAAGCGTGTATGACCACGCTGTGGCTTTGTTGTTGATTGAAAAACAAACAAGGACTAGGTAAACGGCCATGGTTCTCCTCTTCTATAAAACCAGAGCTCAAACATAACACTTCATGCACTGAAAAATGTAACACTCTTTGCGTTGAATTTGTTTGCATCTCCTAAGATCTTAATCCAAGTGTCTACCTTTAGAGCAAAGCTACTTAGAGTTACCTAGCATTAATAAACGATAATAGCTTGAATTCGTCTGCTAATTGCCTTAACTATACAGTACTTTTATAAACAAGCCTTTAGCTATCTATATTTATCAAGCGCTTATTGTCTGGTTGTGTTTTAAAAGTATTTATTGTCATTCCTATGGCATTACTGGAGCCTTGCTGAAAACATTTCCTCAGTTTTGGTTTCTGAGTTTGTTTATCTTTTATTTGGCTGTTATAGAATGCTGTTTAATAATCTTGGATATTTTTAAGTGTGGGCCTGATTTTTGGCATGTGTGCATAAAACCATAGCTGAACAACGAAAAAAAAAAACAGTTTTTCATAAGAAGGGTTAGAAATAGCAAATTCTTCGCTTTCGACCGACTTTAATCAGAAATGTTCATTAGTTAGAGCTTTCATTTTACTTTTTTCTAGTTTTCTCATTCTTTAGTCCTCGTTATTTTGCCTTTGTTTGCCAATCTTCAGTATTATTATTAATTTAGTTTAATTGTCTTAAACCTGTCCAAAGCCCAACCCGTACCTTAGTTTAAAGGCAGCGGCAACCCTAAGGCTCTCTGTACAACATCGCGTCTTCTACTTTAGTTTGTTCCCAGTAAAAATCACACCGATTTGCAATATATATACAGTTTATTTACAATCCAATTGATATATCTTGTGCTAGATGAATAAATATAATCATTGTCCTCACCGAAATTATTAACAGGATATCCAGGCGTTACCAGCTTTCCTCATTCGAACTGAGTTCCTGATGCGAACTATAATTACTGATGTTTCTTTAAATTATATCGAAGATCAACAAGTTTCCATCCTGCTTAAAAATGGAAAATATTAATAAGGACTTTTGGAAGAATTTGCACTAAAATATCTATACTTTCACTATGCGTTTTATAGATATTGTTTCTAAATAAAGTTTTCGTTGATTAAGTTACTCCTTTTCAAGCGTTGCCAATCAAGAAAAAGTTTGAATACGACCCACAGGCACCCATTCTTGGAACGCAAGAGAAAGCAGAGTTGAAATCATCGTTTTTAGAACTTGAAAGCATCTCGGGTACACCACCACGAACAGGCGTGTCGAAAGTGGCGCAAGTGTGGATGCTGTGTTGAAAAAGCGGGCTACTTGGGGGAACGAATGGACTGAACGAGCAGTGCGGCTGGAACGCGCTTGATGGATTAGAAACAGGGTAGCTGTATTGGTGGGGAAGTTTGTAGCTTGGCATCTGAGGGTAAATCGGCGGTTCTCGACCGTACTGCTGGCCTGGAAGGCTTAACGGCATCGATCCGTCATACCGTTGCGAAACAGGAACCCTTAAGAAACCAGGAGAATTTGAGATTGGCGAAGGTAGTCCAGCACTGTGATGCCAGTCCATGTAACTACAGGGTATCGTATGCGAGTTCAGTGAGAAAAAACCCGGGCTTGGAGTGATTCTTTGTTCTCGTTTGAGGCGGTTTCTCGAAGGAGGAGGATTTCGGCGCTTGAGTTTGCCAGTTGTGCATCCTATAACAACATCGTCTGCACATGGGTCCAGCATCCAGTAGTTCCCTTTACCTGGGTCGTCATAATGCCTTGGAACCTTGACGAAGCATTTGCTCAGCGAGAGATTATGTCGTATTGAGTTTTGCCATCCTTGCTTGTTTTCACGGTAGTAAGGGAAATTCTAGAAAGAGTATATAAGGATTGTTTAGTCTCAGATAAGGGACAGAAGTAAATGCCCTAGCTGAACTGCCTCAAAGCTGCCCTCATCAGTGACCTTCATTGAAAGGCAGTTTAAATCTATCTGTTTGAGTTTCCGGATTTGCAATGAAAACTAAATCAACTTTCTTTCTCGATTGGTGTGTTACTAGATAAGCATGGGTCAATAGCCAGGAAAGATCATTTTGAGAACACAGGAAATAATATGTATCAAAACTGCTGTGATATACTTTGTTTTCGACTGGAAGCTATGCTTACTTGAAAAGCCACTTACAAGACGTAAAAATTAAAAAAAAAAATCCCTCCCCCTGTTTTTGATTCCTCTTCAAACTGAAAGTAAAATAAATTTGTTCCAATGAGTAAGAACACTGGCTAAGGAATATTTTTAGAATCTAAAATTCTTCCTCGTTTTCTTTAAAAAGACCATGTTGTTTAACGCATGTTTTATCTTGACGAATTTTCGTAATGGAATCCTCTTAACTCCTTCATATTGCCTTACATTATTTTTGATGAACGTAAAATAAGTCCTGACTTTATATTTTATTGAACTGCGGGTGAATAATACTTCTAGTTCTTGGTGCGCTTTTAATAATTCGTCTGTCGGGATCAAAACTCTGCAGCTTAACGGAGATTGGTTATGTAACGTGTATGTATTAAAGATTAAAGCACTCTAGTGGAGTATGAACTGTAACAGGATTTCAGCACGTTCATACATTAATCAATGTTGAATCGGGGGACCTGTATTTCCCTTGCCACCGGTCCTGAGTCGTACAACTGTATACCGTTCATGCTTGGAAAGAACGTCTTTGTCGATAAGTTTAGTTTCAACGCTCGTTTGCTTACCTCGTTCGTTTTTGGATGTTTTATCTCAAAATTCTTTAGTTCTGTAGATAGTTTTTATACTATTTGCGTGCGCTTTTACAGATATTCAAGGAAAAAGGAGTTTATTAATGACATTGAAGGATTACCTTCAAAATGTACTCATAGATGCCACTTAGAGTCAGACGCTTCTCCTCAGAGCCTCGGATCGCCATCATGATGAGAGCGTTGTACGAAAACGCTGGCTTTTCATTCTTTTTTGTTCCTCCGTCGTCTCTTTTCCCACTTTCCTCATCATGGCTGTTACCTTCAAACTTGTCTTTCAATACTTTTTCCGAAGAAATAGCGCCCTTTGAATGTCGTTCTGTCTCTAAGATGTCATTTTCTTCAGGCTCGTTTTCGTTGTTGTTACTCTTGTGGTTACCAGACTTCTCTTCCTTTGATGGTATCATATTGATATTCTATGTCTCGTGCAAGCGTGATAACAAAAACGGATGTACGGAAAAAGTTACGTGTCTCTCTAGTAAGAGTTACTGGTGTGTTTGCTGCGAGTTAGCTATCCTGTTGTCCAGATGGTTTCACACGTCCCAAGCCGAAACTGATATGACTAACTACCTATCTATATTGTTCTCTTCCAATGGGACAGCCCATTAAGGCCCCATTGTTGGCTTTTCAATAGACTATCCGGTGCGGATCAGTAATGAGTAATTTTGAACTTGTTTACACTGTATTTAGCCACATCAATAGAGTAGAGCTCTGTGGAACAAAGCACTCAACCAATAAGGGGGCTCTGTCAGCCACTCCCACATGGCCATCGCCGTGAAACATTCAACATCACCTGACAAAGAAGCAAATGCTTATTCAAATCACGGCCCGTTCTACAATAATTACCTGCACAGCCTTCTTTAATCTGTTGTTACACAGCAAGGGAACTAGTACTCGTTTTTTGTTCGTTCGTGGCAGTTAAACATCAATATACCGTTACGTAAGGACCTGCAACAAAAGCCAAAGAAAAAAGTCCTGTTTATATTTTGCTTCGATGTGACTAATTTGGTTTAATTTTCATAAATACGTTTTGTTCATATCAATGTGGGATAGCGATATACAAGTCCGAATTCTTACTGGTGTTGTTGACATTCGCTAGACCGTTATATAAACTATGGTTTATCGGTCAAGATTTATTCAATTCGAAATCGATTCAAGCCAATAAATCACCAATATCTCGAGATGAACATCTCAAAACACTGAAAAAAGGGTAAAAGGAAAAATGAATCTATCACCAGAACCCTCGTAAAAAGATCTCAATATTTCAGTTCTAGAAACTTCTTTACAGTTCCCGCGAGGAATACAGAGTACAAGCAGAAAGAACGCGTCCCTTTACGACTGATTCAAAAAACCACGTTACACAATTAGAGTATTACCTCGTGACCTACAAAAGACTCCTCGATAATGGGATAATTATTGTTTTATAGATGGCCAGCCTAACACATGCTTTTTTTTTTCGGTGTTCGATTCGATTACCAGCGTCGTTTGTTCGATTACATATATTGAATAGCATTATTAGGTCCTTATCAGCTGTTTTCAGAGTTCTTAGCCATTTCTAACTGCTTCTTAATGGGTTGGCGGACACAAAACAATAATTCGCTTCGTGGAAAGAACGTGTTGCTTTCTTTGAAAATCCCATCGCAGGCACGAAATGTGGTGCCTAAAAATTGTAATTATTTGCCTCAATTTTCGACTTAATTCAAACTGACTTGACAGGACATTCTCAGCCTAATGCGCTCTTATCCTCTAAGGCTTAAAGTAAATCATACTCCTTATGACTGTAATCTTTTTGCATATTGATCTTTAGCTGCTACCTGTTATGACAAAGAAAACGCCGATTCCTTGTGCTTTGTAAATTAGTCCCGTTAACAGCGAAGAAAAGGTTTCTTTCGCTAATGGACATACCAAAAGTTTCTTGTTTTATCAAACTATGACAAAGAAAATCACTTTTGGAGATGTTATATCATTAGGCAAGGTTAACATTGGCTTCCCTGTGGTGCTTAAAAAAAGTTTGAAGAACTTTAAGAAAACTTTGAAGATTGTTAGGGCTTTAATTCCTGCGATATTTTTTTTTTCACTTTCCTTTTTGATTTCGAATATTGTAGAAATTGGAATTTGCATCTCAGTACTTGAATACAAAAAAGGTGTGTAAAACACTTCTTTAATATGTCTTATAGTCGTGAATAATTGTTTTAAAATGTTTTCGAATCAAACGACACGAAATAAATCTGACCAACGAACGCATTAAGAATATATTTATAGTGAAAAAACAGTAGTTTTGGTAAAATGTTTGAAAAACAAACTTGTCACATTTTCTTCAAAATAATTGATAAATGCTTCATCATACTAGTTTTTGATTTTATTCTGAGCTTTCGCACTAAAAAAGCTCAGAATAAAATATAAATCTAGGTTCATGAAGCATTTATCTTTACTAATCGTGACTCCAATCTACTAGTCTACACTTTTATACACTCCTGAGGTTTCAAAACGTTATCACAGCCAAAAGCAACAAGCGACAATTCGGGACCGAAAGCAAACTCATGGTATCGTATTAGCTGAGTTTTCGGGCACACATTTGAACTTACAGCCTGCCATATATAGCTAATTCACTTAACGCTGAAGAAAGCCTAAAGCTCTGAGAGCGGAATCGTGAAATTTTTTCACCCTGACATTATTACAATAAGAAACTCGCTGTATGCTTGCAAATTCTACAACTTGGACCTGTATTCCTTAATTCTATAGTTTACAGAGAAGTTTGTTGGTAAACAAAAGATAAATGAAAGCTTTTATGCTTTTTTCAGCGACAACGTCAATTGAATTAGCTATACTGTAAAAAGACTAAAATGACCGCGTCTCAGAATGGATGAACTAGTGAAAAATCACCCGAAGGCTTTGCGGACTTGGCTTGTTGCTTTCGGCTGCGACAACAGTTTTTGAAATAAGTTTATATGCCCTAGGGAGTTTTTTTGACATTTACACTTTATTAATTACTTTTACTGATTGCGTGATTTTGGTTTTCTTGAGTTAAAAAGCGAACTAAACTTTTGGTTCTTCTATAGTTATTCTCTCAGCGTGACTGCAAAATTGTAATACGCAAATAGACCAAAAAATTTGTAATTCCAAGTTTAGTTTTTCAAGCACCCCACAGAAACTTAATTCTCTTTGATTAATTGCTTATTATTTTCCATGTACTTAATGGCTGTAAACTATAAGGGGTCCTATGTTCTTGTCATCAACAGCTGTAAGGTATTTGTTCTGGTTAAGAGTGTCCCATGTGCCAAGTAGACTAATAACAGAACAAGTGTTGCTATCAACTCTCTGTTGGATTTTCCAAAACAAATACTGATGAAATAAAGTTATCTATCAAGGAGATAAAACGGGATACCTTTTAAAATATCAGTTCTCCTTTTTCTCTGGCTTTTCGTGTTGTAATTTTTTATCTTCATCCAGTGCTATGATTTATTACACATCTAGGTTCGATATCCGTGTGATAAAGTCGTGAATAAAAACTACATCAGTGGAGTGATACGGTAAAGTGATACGCTTCACGATAAACTGTTCAATGCTATTGTAACGACTTTAAATGTGTTATAAACAAATTATATATGACATTTAGAGCTTGATATAGTCTTCATTCACTCGTTTTCCGCCGGTATCATATCGCGAAGGGAGGAAGGAAAACCGGAGAACCCTGAGAAAAACCCTCAAAGCGCAGGAGAGAACCAAAAAACAACTTTACTCACATGAGATAGCAGGTCCAGGGATCTAACTCAGTCGAGACCACAGCAGTAGCGAGAGGCAGTGCATTGGCAGCCCACTTCACTTATGCTTCCCTATGATAATCGTGTACTTCTCGCACGAACTCTCAAGGAATTGCTAGAAGAATAGAACACTGTCTAGCGTTTTTATTTCCACATCCTGGTTCGTATCTGCAGAGCCTTTCTAGATGCACTGATTTTAATCGATAAAAAGCCTGCGCAAGAAGACAAGATCTAGGAAGCGCAATACGAGTCTAGTGTTGGTTTGAGTAAACTAAGACAAAAATTAGCTCGAATGGGATGGTTCCTTGGAAAGCAAGTTTTGTAGTTCAAAAATGAAATTCTTTAACATCATTTCAGTATTCCCTTTCATTCTCATTTTCTGTTATGAGAACTGTTGAGAAGGAAGAGATTTGAGCGGTTTAGAGATTGATTGATTGATTGATTGATTGATTGATTTTATTCATTCATTTATTTATTTATTTTTGACAGCAGCTGCTCGACTGCGTTTCTCAGCTCAGTTTGTAAGTGTTTTTCAACATTACGCGAACCTCCTGCTGTTTCAGTCGGTCTTGGCGCCGATTGGAATTTGGTTTTTCACTGCCGTCAATCCAATCCAATCTCAAGTAAATTCACTCGGTTGCTCTATGACTTTTCGTTGATGAGGGCAAAACAAAAAACAAAAAAACAAATTCCAACCTGCACGTCTGAAACAGCGCATAGATTGCAAGGGTAATGTTGAAAATTGCTGTACAAAGTTTATTAATAAGCAATCGTTGCAGTTATCGATTTTCTAACACGGGTATCTGCGCTGGGCATCTATAAAGTGAGGAATAAGATTTCATTGGTCAGTTACCTTACGGAATTCTCCCATTACTAGAGAGTTGCCAGTTTTTCAGACAGTCCCCACCAGCTTACCCCATTTCAATTAAATACTTATCATTTAGCACTTCCTATTTTTCCAATCATCAACTGCTTCCTTAGTATTAATTTTTTTCATTTGCTAGCTATTAACGGCGATTTGGGTTTACTATTATCTCCTGATATATTTTTGCCAGTTGTAGATAGCTCCCCAACATGGATAATTAACTCGGGACGTTGGTAGTAAAAACACTGAAGAAAACCACAGGGAGCCCATGATCATTAGCCGTTAGAATTTTTGTGCTGAGTTAGAGAAATGTGATTAATTGACTGGTAAATGGCACAAAAAAATATTAATGAACTAATAAAACTATAACAAGGCTACCAAAGAGACTACAAAAGAACAGAGCCAGGGGAAAATCGCTTTGCGAAACGATGTAATTGTTAATAAAAATCCTGCCGCGGGAACAAAATTTTTCCCACGAATTGTCTTTACCAGTTTGTTATGAAACACGTGTTTGGATCTGATTTAAAGACCACTGCATCGATCTTACCCACGTGACTTATACCTGAATTTAAACCCCCCTTTGGAGGCAAGACTAACACGTGTCCCGTTGAAGATCGCTGGATCCTTCCTTGTGTGAAGTTTTAACCGCCCCTAATCCCGTCAAATCCAGAGAAGACATAAATTTTTAAGTGATTTATCGAATTGCTCTTACAGCTACCTTTTCCCTTCAGATTGGAGTGGTTTGGGAAGACTTGAAAACTAGGCAAGTCGCTTGTTTATTAAATTTATTGAGTTAAGCCTTAAATTCGACTTGCACGTTTTTCATTTTGACACTTTATTAACATTAAATAATTAAACCCAATCGAAACATTGACCCAGCATGACATATTTTGATTTAAGAAATCTGTACATATTTTTTCCTTTTAAAACTTTACGGCACTGACTTATATCACTAACACTTAAATGGCTTTGCATTTTTGCGTGTAAATCGTCCAATCACAACTCGCGGTTACGATTTCAATTAAAGTGAAAGTAAGGCTGTTTTGGCGTGTCGTTCCCCACTAATAGGAAAATCCAGTTTGAGGGAGCTTAAGTCGTAGCTTTAGAAGTATTTTATGTGTACATGCGTAAAACACGACATGAAATTTCAATCACTGCTATTCAGCGTTCTTTGAGTAAATACTATTTCTTTGTAAATACGACAAAAACAGACAAGACATTTAGGTTCTTTTAATCCTCATTCACTGGTAACTCAAACCTTTGCAGTTGTATTGTTAATCTATTTGACCCTTAACAATATAGATTACTGTTTTGCCATTCGATAACTCTTAACTTGTGTTGTTGACCAGTGTGATTATCCGTACTTTGCTATCATAAACAGGTGGTACTTGTATTGAGTTTCGTATTGATATTCTTGTTGAGACTAAGCGATATGACAGATGGCCTGAAACTGAAGTAATTATTAATGGACAAAGGAGCAATGCTAGTTAAGTGACCGAATAAAACCTTAACTGATATATCAGAGGAATATTGAACGCCTAAATGACAAATCTAATTGACAAACAGATAGTGAACGGTAATTTGGCAATTGGAAAAACGCAATCTGAGATGTTAACTAAAAAAATGACAAACACATAAAGTGGGTTTCGTATGATACTACAGTTCAAAATGATACGACAGTTCTGTAGCCGTACTTTACTGTGATCGTAACTAAGCGTTGTGATTGGATAATTCACTTGATAACTATGGGAAACCATTTCAGTCAGTGTTACTACGTACCGAACCGTGAACGTCATGTGAGTCAGTACCATACGTTTCCACTCATATGATAACTGTTTTTATGAGCAGTTAATTAACTGCTAAACAAACAAACATTTATCATATACATATCGAGATTTACTCACGGAAAAGCCATTCAATAGATTTTCGTTTGTTTACCTATCTCCGCCAAT